>JAZHPD010000093.1:0-80461 GCA_037575805.1 Lecanicillium sp. G3 | reverse complement strand
AACCCTAACCCTAACCCTAACCCTAACCCTAACCCTAACCCTAACCCTAACCCTAACCCTAACCCTAACCCTAACCCTAACCCTAACCCTAACCCTAACCCTAACCCTAACCCTAACCCTAACCCTAAGGAATAAGTTGGCCAGGCGAACCTGTAATAGTATGTACTTGGGGTTGGGCAAAGATATAATTCTATGGAATATCACTAGTGGATGGAGGTCACGTTTGTGTCGACCCTGTGCTCTATAATGCTGATAGTATAATAGTATGCCGAGGTAGTTTATGTTGAGAATTAGTTGTAAAGAATGTCCGATCTTGAGACTAAATTTGATCTTGGTTTTTCTTATTAATTATTGGTTGGTATATGGGACCGAAAGATAAGGACGCTGAGGATATTGGAGTAGAAACGATTTGATGAAAAAGAAAAAAAAACCGATATTTCGAAGTGAAGCCGTTAATAGTCGGCTATATATGGTATATTCTCGGCGGCGTTGGCTATAGTATTAATCCTAGCTTTTGTGCCTCCGTGTGCTACGTCTCAGAGCTAATAACCCCACAACCGATGGAAAGTGGTATTCCCTTCGAGGTGATAGCCCGGTAGTGAAGATTTCCCCCACTTGGAAGATTGATATTACCGAGAATTATCCAATAGCTATCAAACGGTTTCTGTGTATGTAATATATAAAGTCTGTTTCTGTTAAATATAATAATAAATTGATCTGTTATATGCTTTATTCCCGAAGCGGCTTCTGAGCCCAAGCAATATGGCTGAATTGTGTTAGGCTAATATAATTGGGGGCCTAATTGGTTTTGGAGGTAGAGGGTAACTTATAGCGTTGTGAAAGGCTTGTTATTAAAGTCAGTGGCGTTATGCTGTATCCTTATGACTAATGTCCCTAGTGTATCGAGTCTATCGCTATCGGCCTTTAGGTTTATAGACGGTGGTAATACCCGGCCCTTAACGTCTCTGTAGAAAGGGACAGCCGGTAGTGGTTTGTATGTACATGAAATGCGGACGAAATGGGATATCGATAGTTTTTTTTCTAGATGGAGCGCTAGTCCTATCTCCTGACCGAGTTGCGCAGCCGTAATATGTGATTATAACCTCTAAAATTCTTAACTTCCTGGGTGTGTTGAAACCTTAATTTCGCTGAGCTCTATAAAGCCGCCTGGCTTAAGAATGCGTTTTGCTTCTGCTAAGAGACTAAGGTAGTCCCGTGAGTATCTATTAATTCCATTGATTCGTACAAAGTCGAAGTGATCGGTTTGAAATTTTAGCTTCTCGTCGAAATTATCGAGTTGTAGCTTGTAGTTTCCCGGCGTGTTTTGGGGAAAGTTGCTGATAGAATCGATGCCATAGACCTCGGTATTAGGATTTGTATTGGTAAAGTCGCTGAGACAATATTAGTACTTTTGTCTAGATTGGTGGCAAGAGAAGTTATACTGCCTAGTTGCTAGCTCCTGCTCCAATATCGAGAATATACTGTGGACCAATAAGAGGTGTGTTCGTAAGACTGTCAGAGCTTATTGTGAGCATAGCGTGGTGGCTAATATGTATTAGTATTTTGGTTTTGCGAACTGAAGAATTTCCTTATTTCTCCTCTATAGTTTGAATCTGTTGATGATTAGTAAATCTTTCTAAAGTAAGTATATGCTTAGTAGTAGGATGGTCAGAACTAACTACCACGGAGAGCCGCGAAGCCGCCCTATCTGCCTGCCATTTACCTGGCAGCTCTCGATGGTATTTATGGATACCCTTTCTGTATTGGAATCCATTGCTGCGATTGGAATTTTTTCTATGCCTAGAGCCTGTTCTCTAATTGGATTTTCTTCCCTGAAAGGTATCTTGATTGGCTGAGTAATGATTGATAAGGAGCTGAAAGATTATGTTTTCTAGGAAAGGAGTAGGAAAGAGATAGCATATTACTATATATAAGGTGAGAACTAAAAGGTAAAATGTGGTGTATAGAGCTAAAACCTAGCTGTATATTGTTTTTGTGGTATACCTTTTGTAGAATAGTGAATAAAACCGTAAAGCTAGTGTGACTAGTAGTGGCTATTGAGGGCCTAAGATTTATTACTAATATGCTTGTGGGTTCTAAGCATCCCCGCTTCTAGACTTCGGCGTGATATTGCTCAGTCTGCCTCGGATAGTCTGTATGTCTTACCTAGTAGTTATGATGCGAACGCGAAGAGGCTTCGGATTGCTGGTAATGCCTGTGTCTCGAGGAGGCGTATTAGTCTGTGTCTTCGACCTATTATAAAGCCTGCATCACTTTATTATATTTAGCAAATCGGTTTTTGCCCTAAGATAATAAAATAGATCGTGTAGTTAATTGTCTAGATACTCTGAATTTGAATATCTGCGCATTTCTCTTTTTGGAGGCTTATGTGATTTGTCGCTAGAGGTCCCCACCAACTTGACCCATCTTTACTCGCTGGGCTTCCTAGATCACTGTTATCTGAACTTTGTTGTACTGCCTGATTCCAAAGCCTAAATAATCTATACTCCCTCGCTCCTCACGATGACGACGACCCCGGACGATTATATAGTTTTCTATTTTTTCTCTCCTTAATAATAGTTTTATAGCCGTAATATGGGCGACTCTGTAGCTGTGATTCTCACGAAGCTCACCTAGTTAATAGATTTCGAGTTTCATGACCTCGAAATGATTGAAGAAAAAAGGGAGGGGGAGTGACCGTCTTTTTATATTGATTGATAAATCTATTGTGACAGCGATGTTTAGTTATTGTACGTTTAGCAAGATAAAGGCAATAGCTAAGGCTGTTAGACCTAGAATAGTCTGCTTGACTGCTAGTATAATATATTGGCAATAATGTTAGCCGAGATAAGACGGTCAGCGATTAGTCCTCGAGTGTAGCTGGTCCGATCTAATGCCGTTTCCGTGGCTTTTAGTTAATCGCAGCTATGATCTAGTAGCTAGGACGGCGAATTGATTGGTTTGAAGCCGGCTATCTTTGGGCGATCCGAGTCTAAAGAATGCTTGTTACCGTGGCCATCTATGGTATAGTGTAGGCATTTTGGGCCCTCCGGCATTAGGATTTAGTCGGGCGTATTTTTATAAGTCGGTTTCCGAAATAAACCTTTATTTTCCCTTGTAAACTTAAGAGTATTGTAGACTTGATTGGTGAATGGTTTTGTTATGATATTAAGAACGATGAGCTCCTTGTAGGTTATTAGTGTGCGTTGTTTGGAGTTGATGGGTGTGTGTATTGGCGGAAGATATGATGCCTCTGATTAGGCTTTAACCCCTGTGATATGGATATAAAATCCCTGTAGAAGTCCTGAATGTTTTTCTGATCGGATGTCTTATTGTCCCGAGACGTTTGAATGAATATATATATATGAGAGAGATATGTGTATTGGTTATGCTTCGAAAGTATGTCGAGATTGGTGAGGATAGCTCTTTGCTCTTATGCTCGAAATGTCTCGGCTTTGGTATGGGTAATGTTATATTCGCTAGGGGGTAGTTGTCTTAAGATTTTGAAAGTTGTTGTTAAGTTCTCTTGTTGTAAAATTGGAGTAGAATGTTCGCTAATGTGTATTTAGTAGCTGTATTAAGAAAAGAGGGATTAGTATTACTAGAGTAGTCTAACCACCAATCATAGAGTGATGTGTACTTGTGGTCCTTCTTTAAACTCCTCTCGAAGCTAGCTATACTTATTAGTATGGTTGTTGCGTATTGGTGCTATTTTGCTTACCGCTTCTTGACCTTCGACCATACCGCAATAATGGTGTCACATTGTCCTTTATAGTGTTGCAAATATGCCGCAACTATGAGGACTTTTAATTTAGTATCCTTGTTTTAGTTTGGCTAGTCTTGTGGTAGTATTGGCAAGAGATGAGACGTGTGGTATGGAGATCCTCTGATGAGAGACCCAACCTAGGAAACAAAATAGATTGGGTCATCCTATGGCTTGGTTTGTAATAGTAATTCTAGTTCTTTTTTGGTAAAAACTCTAAGGCGGCGTATGGTTCTGCTCTTGGTAGTGTAGTCGTTCATTAGGGCGATCTTATGTGCCTTGTGAAATTGAGGTGTCCCTGGAAGCGCGGCGTATACTTGTGAGGGGTGGGAATGGGGTGAGCTTTTATGTGTGTATGAAAAGATAAGAATAGATGGATTGATGGCGTAAGAGGCGCCTGGCTGTATTTGTATAGTGTTAAAGGAGACGACGTATATGAACTGGTTCAAGCCGCCATTGTATTCATGTGTGAAGAGTTGGTAGAGAGAGTGGTTGGGGGTGGCTGACATTGTTCTGACAAAGGGTGTCCTTGGAAAGTCGATCTGTTAGCCTGTTATATTTAATAGTGGTAATGGACGGTCACGATCTCGTATAATCTACCTTGCGAGTTTGTTTCCGGCAATTGAACGCTGTATGGTAATATTCGTGTAATATGACTAATCTCGACTAATGCTTTGGGTTTAGGTTTAGCTCAGAGCTCGGCTGTTGATAGTGGCTCTGTTCGATGTCTAATCTTGGTCGGATTGGCTTCTCGAAGGGGAATGGCAAACTGTACCAATTTTAGTCTTATTATTATAGATGTGATCCAGGCAATAAAATGGTTAATAAGATAAAATAGGAACTTTTTATTGAGACGCACTAAAGAAAACTAAATTAAGCCATTATGAACTGAAGTTATTACTCTGCAGAGTTGTCCGCTAACGCCCGGGCCATATTATGGTCAACCTTGCTTATTCTTATATCTTAGTATATATCCCAGAAGTTATTCTGGCCATCATTTCTCCTATTAAATACTTCCCCTAAAAGGGTAGATATGAAGTTGATTCCCCACCTGGCCTTCGTGGGCTAGTTTCTTATAGCCCTGTCTAGTGTATGTGTCATCAATGCAACCGTTACATGCGATATATCGTAGCTTTCTCTATTGGTATACTCATGTATAGAGTCTGAGGTGGCGTGATCCTGATTTAGAGTAAATGCGGCGAGGATATAGACCACTAGCTGGTTTGGCGCTTTGTAATCTCGAATCTTGTTTGCAAGTCGGCTTCGCACACGCTTCTTATATTTATCAGGGAGCCCGAAATGAGGATTTTGGAGGCGTAGGAAGATGATAAATAGGTAATCTGGGTCAGAAGGATCGTTATAGCTAAACTGGTAGGCAATTTTACTTGCAAATGTAGTAAATTTCTGGCCAGCGTTATAGCTAAGATTGTGGGCTGCTTCCCACTGAATGGGCTCTAATGGCCGGATGGGTAGATAGCTTGGGTTTAAAAGCCTCTGAAGGTCTCCTATTTTAGGCTGAAATTGAAAGACCTTATACTTCCCTATGAGGCTTATAATCTCTGTAATATCGATATATGTTGCATCGGCGTCGATACCGAGTATGGATAGGTATATCTGACGATTTTCTTGGAAGGTCTGGGAGGTATCTAGAAGCCGCTATTGGTGGTGGTCTTTCATACCACTATACAACTTAAAGACAGATCGAATTAATGCGATCTGGTGGTTCGGGGACTTTGGCGGCAGGCCTTGCAGCTGGTGGAGTCTTTCCTGTACCAAGGGGATAATATTACCTTTATTATATCTGCATAGCTTCTCTATGCCTTGTGCATCTCTGGTGCTGGTGAGACCGATAAGTATGAGAACTTGGCTGAATTTTTTGTGGTAAAGTGTTCTGCGCTGTTAAAGATTAGTGGAAGTAAATATATATTAAGAAGCCGTGGTACCTCTATATTAGCTAGCAATTGTCGAAGATGTTTTTCCGGCTTATGTATGCTGATTGAATACGGTTATATAAATTGCGACAACCGTTAATAGAGAGCTGGAGCTAAGGATAGTCGGTTGTTCTTATAGAGGAAGTAGGAATATTTAATATGGGGCTAAAAGTAAAGTAAAGTTTGTATATGGCTCTTTAAAGATAAAGCTTGAAATGAGGCGCTTTGGCCATGGCTAGTATTTAGATCTCGCTGTTTTATGCTCCTTCCTTATCTGGCTGATTAATGTTAGATTCGTTTATTTGTTTATAGGGTAGGAAATAATTTACCTTTTCTTCATTCCGGCATAGAAAAAATGTATACTATAGACGCGAAATGGGTAATTAGTGCACCCCGCTATTGTAAGTATATTCACCTCTATGGTATCGGCAGCTGTGGCGCACTCTGTGCACTGGTCAACCGTGTACTTCGTTTTCTTATAGTGTGGGCTATGTGTATTAAGAAGCTCAGTTAAAAAAAATATATTTTGAAGATAGATTTCTTGAATGTAGAGTGAGTAAGAATATTTAAAGTATTCCTGAAAGTGTTAAACTGTCTGGACGTGGCTTGTCTCCCTTGGTGTTTACCGGTCTATCTAGCCTCTTCTCCGTTAATGTGTGTTTAAATGTCCTAGTACTGATGTTTTCTAGGCCTATAATCTCCGGGATTAATCTCTGACGGGATTGCTTAGATAAAAGTGAATCTTTATCCCACCGTGGAACTTGAGTCGTTCTCTTAGCCCGTGTTTTAGACCTGTGATCGGATACTAGCCCTATGACCTGAAAGGGATATATGACCAGGAAACCAATCACTGACTGAGATGCGTACTGTAGATTTTGCAGAATGGGTGCCTGTTCAGTAGGCATAAAACCGGCCACAAGCCCTAGCGTAAGGCTTAGTAGGGCGGGTAATGTGAGGTAATATTAATGTCGTCGATGGCGTGTATGAGTCGGGGCCGCATCGTTAGTGTAGTAAACGCCTGTCATTGTTAAGACTCCGTATAAGATCGGGATGAATACCCAAAGTTACTGCCGCTCTATTGTTAAGTAGTATTAAAGCCCCATAGATAGAATGGCGGCGGTGACGAGGCCAATATATGATATTGCGAGTATCCAGACACCCTGTAAGGGAAATATGGAAAGCTATAAATATATCTTGACCCATAATTAGTATTGTTTAACTTAATGTTTAGTAGTAGTTCTTATAATTTCTGCTCTAAGAAAAAGCGTACTAATAATCTCCCAAGTGTAGAATAATGTAAATGTAGGCGTATGGGTTCTCGATATCCGACGAGTGATAAAAAATGCTGTAAGGAGCGCAACCGAGATAAGGGATAAAGTGATAATGGTGACCTTGAGTATATAGTGCTTAAGTTTCGAAATGGACTGCGGATCGTAATACGCGCGAACGAGGCAAATAGTGAGGTATAGTACTCTGAGGCCAAATATAGTAAGAGTTGGGCTGTACTCAGCTATGCCGATGGCCTTTATTGTAAAATAAAGAGTGGTGTGTTTTTGTATTGGATCTTTCTGTTACATTGCCACGTCTTATATAATGCGGCTTTGAGAGTAATGTCCAGTAGAACTTGTGTCTCGGATCTATTACGAAGGTGAAGGTGCTGGATGTATTAATTCCTATATTAGTATGAAGATTATATTTTATTCTGTCAGATTTGTTAAAGTTAACAAATCTGATAGAATAGGATATGATCTTTATGCTGATCGCTGCCTCCGATGGCTAGACTGGTTAAACTTGTCTGGGACTAGTGGCACCCTAAGTTATGTGCACCTGTAGCTTTCCTCCGTGGACGGCATGATAGAGAACCGGACTCGACCTTGTCCCTAGCATCCTCGTAACTGAGCGTGAACATTTACCGTAATATGGCATAGGAAATAGTAGAGTTTATTTCTCTTGATGATCTCGATCAATTTTTCTGCAACTTCTGGCCTAAGTTTTCTGATAGTACGAAGATAGTCTTATTTCGCGAGCTCTGTCTATACCTTAGTTGCTGCGCAACTCTCCTGCCTGTGTTGGAGCCATGTCTCTTCCGAATAAAAGTAGCCAAATCGTAGGTGTATTTAAGATTATCAAAACCCGTATCGCTATTACGGATACCTGAAAATCCGGCGCCGGAGTGTAGTGGAGTACTGCCTCCAGCTTGCCTGATATCGTTATCTAGATAATCGATGACTTAATTATTGTTATTAGTGCGGCCCTCTTTGACTGTAACGGCGCCTCCGCCATCTCTCTAGCCAAAATATTTGCCTGGTCTACTTGAAAATGTAACCAAGATATTGTTTGGCACCTCTGCCTCGGGATTTTTCTAATGTAATGGGAAGAGATGTATAGAGCTATATTAGGCTCTGGTTTATGGCGAAGAAAAGTAATGGTTAAATGCTATTGAGTAATGATTTTGCTATCTTGGTCTTTATATTTTATAGATTGGACTCGTGGATTATGGAGATGATGATGTTTTTTATTATATGTGGAATTCGGCAAAGTGGAAAATTGCTAAAGTGGTAGCGCTCTATAACCTATCTATCCCGAGAGAGGAGATCAAAAAGGATATCGATTGGTATTTTATACGAGGCAAAATGTATTGGGACCTGATGCAAGTATATTCTATTAGTGATATAGTCGGCCTTAGCCCTGATTATTTTAACCTGTGAGATTAAGTAATATCCTTACTATAGCCCTCTGCTAAACTCTCTAGTTATGAGCGTTGGATAACTAAGGCAAAATATCGAATATTCCTTTTAGATTTGAAACGAGAAGGGGTGAAAATAATTGTTGAACTTGTTTAACTTCCTGAAGCCGCGAGAACGCTCGAAAGAATAGCACAGAGGAACTTGGATTGGATCTGTGCTGTTTATTAGACTTGGTTTGCCGGCCGAAAGCGAAGTTATGATTACGATAAGGATGAGATTATAATTGGGAGTGATGGCTGTTATGGCGAAATAAATAAAAGAAGGCGTAGATTGCCGCTAGAGGCTTCTGTCACGGGGTTTGTGGATGTTGTCCTCGATGGCTAACCACTTTTTTGTGAGACTGCCGCCGAGACAGCGTTATGGTCTATAATTATGTCACAAATCCTGTCGTTGGATTTGCTCGTAGATATTGCCCTGTTAAGCTTGTAGGCGGAAATGTTTGTACGCTAGACTCATGAGACGGACGCGAACCTTTTCCCAAAGCCCGTAGTGGCGATGCTAAGGCTATTTATAATTTCCTATTCTCTTTCCGAAAACTTTCCGTACTCTTAACCTGCTTCGAATTCTATTGCCGCGAGTGATGGTGATGTCATGTAACTCTGTTCTAACCACGCCGCTATTATAGCCATTAGCACTAACAATACTACTGATGCTATTGATGTATATTTTGCCAGTTTCATTGGCGTTGAATTTGGTAGTAACTCTATTGACGTGGATCCTACCAGCTTTATCGGCGCTAATTTTGGCTTTGCCTTTGGTAATATTGGTTCTAACTCTGTTGATGTAGATCCTACTAGCTTTACCGGCGCTAATTTTGGCTTTGCCTCTGGCAATATTGGTTCTAACCCTGTTGATGTTGATCCTACTAGCTTTATTGGCGCCAATTTTGACCTTGCCTCTGGCAATATTGGTTCTAACCCTGTTGACGTCGATCCTACCAGCTTCACCGGTGCTAATTTTGACCTTGTCTTTGGTAATGGTGGTTCTAACCCTGTTGACGTTGATCCTACCAGCTTTACCGGCGTTAATTGTGCCCTTGCCTCTGGCAACGTTGGTATGAATCCTGTTGACGTCGATCCTACCAGTTTCACCGGCGCCAATTGTGCCCTTGTCTCTGGTAATGTTGGTATGAATCCTGTTGATGTCGATCCTATTAGTTTTACCGGCGCTAATTTTGGCCTTGCCTCTGGTAGTGATTTTAGGCAAGCCTTTTGCGAGAGTAATGGTTTAGGGCTCTTGTTCGGTATTTACTCTCCTGCTGTTGTAGTCATACCTTCGTTCTTACATCATGATACTACTTTTCTGATGTAGCATAAGACCCTCTGTGAGTCGCGCTCGAGCTAATGAGCTCGTGAAGTCACGTAGTATGTGGGCTTAAGTTCGATTTGATTATCTAAAGAAAATATAATGTATATCTATCGCTAACTTGTATTGTAATTTTCCTCGAGATGCTGCCCGTTTCGTGCAATGGGAGTCGTAGTTGTGTATTATCTCTTGTATCTTGTATGCTATACTTGTTTCTATCGATTAATATTAGATCGCTAATTCCGAAATTATATGTGCGGTCTGAGTCGCCTGTGATTCTTGCTATGATTACCTTCCCCTCTTTCTTCTATATAAAATTTAGTCTTTTAAAAGTCTCTCACGTATACGATTTTATCTGATATATTAGTGTCCTTAGTCGCTGGTTTATTACTGATGGATTATATTCATCCATTTTTGTAAGTTTGGGTGTCTAGTTATCTGGATTCTGCTTGATGAAGTCTAGTAATTCGTTTAATAGTACCCTGTTATCTTTGCTTAGTGGAGTTGTCTTAAGTGTTGAGCTTATTAGGATATGTTAATACTAGCTATTCCGCCTTTCTCTGCGTTAGGGTGAGTGCTATTTTATATAGGTAGGTGGTCTGCGTTGCGAAAATATTCTGTTGTGTGTTGTGGGGTGTGGAGGGGTAGGTAGAAGAGCTTGGGCATGGATATTGCACGTGATATTCTACGTGATAGTGTGGGGTATTAGTACTTGCCGTCGTATGACGAATAGGCAATAGTTACCTTCTTATCTCCCGGATTTAAGTCCCTTTCTTATAAAGTCCCTTCTCTTTAATTATTTTTATAGGCCATTGCCCTTAGGATCTGGGGTTATTATGTTTTGTACCTCTGATGTATGTAAGCCACTGTTTTTATTATCGCTCAGGCGTCTATTTATTTACTGAACGACCGCCTCGGCAATCGTATGTCGTTCTAATGGATATGTGTCTAATCCGTAAGAGAATAAATATGTTCGCTCCGACCGATTATGTTGTGTGGACTATAGTGTGTCTCGCTCGGGATTTGTAGCCTAGCTACCCACCACCCATCACCTGTGGGCTGTTATAGAGCCGCACTACCGTTTATCCGTGTTGTTGTATCTGGCGGGGTTTAGCCTGATATGTTTGGTAGGACTAATGCAAACTCCTTTGTGTCGGATTTTTGTGTTTATCTTTCTATCGCCAACGCTATTTATATTTATTCCTGTTTTGAGATGCATAGGTACGCGCTCTCGTAGGCTATTTTTACTTGGTGTGTACCTATGGCATGGCCTAATATTGTCGGTAAAACCTCCCGAGTGTCTGTGTCTAACCGATTCTATGCTATGCTGTCTATTAGTAGATCCCTATTATGGTATTCCCATTATTGAAATAAGAACTACCGGCGCCGCTGCCTTTATTCTAGCACTTATTGTGGTAGATTTAGCTTCTGTATGGCGTGTAGTATAATACACGAGATGCATGAGAGCAATTCTATAAGTGGCCGAAGGCAAGCCCGCCCTCTGCCTATAGTATTGCTTAGCTAAAGGAGTATTTGTAAGGCTGTGAACCGGAACCGTGGATGTTCTTAACGCCGGTAGGACTTTATTGTTGCCCTTTTTGTGATGACAAGGATAGGTTAAGCCTGGTGGCTTTTGTTAAGTATATTAAAACGTATCACGTGTATTCTATATAGTCCCTAAGTAAAGACTAGTGGGAATAGTTGTTTATTCGCGAGAAAGTTTTGTGAAATAATGCCTAGTTAGGGAGTTGGTCTATCTTCTAGTCTCCTTGTATGGAAAGATGTAACTCGTACGCGGAATGGAGGCTATTTTTATAAACTTATTAGTGGCCCGCTGTCTATCCCTACTTGTCATCTGCTTACTAAGTCTTTTATAATCTAAGTGTGGCTAATTTTATAATATATATTCTATAATTTATCAAGTCTATAATTGTATAATTATGGAGTTGTCCTATATTGTTTTTTTATGTTGTTCTAATGATGGTTATCTTATGGATAGAATAGTCTGTTATTTGTATTATCTATTGTATCTTATTTTCCTTTATTCTTGTTTATTATCCCTATTAATTCTTGTATGTTTACCTGTTATTAAAGTTTGAGTGTGGCCGATTATTATAGTAATTATTATAGCTTATTTATCATATGCGTTTAGCTGGCCGCCTAATATCTTTAACTACCGCCTGATGTATGGTAATGGTCTCCTATTGAATGATCTGTTGTAATCTATGGCTTATTAATATGTTATTGGCCTTCTGTATAGTACGTAGCCTGCGCCGCCCACGTTTACCGTAGTATTAGGGTTTTATAGCTTTCTATAGCTTATTGCCAACCTTGCCGTTTGAATCGTTATTCCGTACCGACTACCAGGAGCGCTCTATTCAGCCTGAGTGCGATATGGTCATTTAGCGTGATAACCCTCTATGAGATGTAGGTACCCTCGCCTTCTACCCCCGGCGATTCTGTTGTATTGGTATGGACATGCTCACTCCGTAATACCTATATCTTGGTATGCCTCTGTCAGCTTTTGGATATATCTCTCTCTCTCCTTTAGCTTCCCCTCTATAAACTCCTCCGCCCGCCTGCCCTAGTAAGAGAAGAAGACCTCGTCAAAAATGGACTCGTCGGGGTGCGCCTTGTTGAATAGTGGCTGGACGTGCTAGTTGAAAAGATTGTATATGGCCTTGGGCATAGTCGCGGCCGAGAAGTATTAGAAGCCGCCGCTGTCCTAGGCCCGCCGCTGTGCCGTCGACTGTCCGACCCAGCCGTTCTGTTGTGTCTCTTCCTCTTCGTATACGGTTAAGTATTCCTTGACGGCTGTATTAAATTTATCGTGATCCTCTTGTTTGTAGAATTTATCGATGGATTTAGACGTGAGCTAGTATGGGGGCCCCTGTATCTCCGTAGGCAGAGTGTGCGCCTACTCGAGGTCAATGATAGACGTGATGTTCCACTGCTCATTAATAAAGATGTTGTTCGGGGTGAGGTTAGTTAGTGTTAGGTAAAATAGCCCCTGCTGCGCGTCTGCGTTAATAAAGTGGTGTATGATAGCGCGTATCCCCATGCTGGCTGCTAGTTGACGCTGACCATCCTCGACGTTAAAGATGGCGTTCGGTTGGTTATGCAGCTTTGTATCCTGTAGTGAAAGTAGGTCAGATAGGTAGTGATCTACCTTGGAATATGTGTGCCCGCGCGGTATTCCCGATGGGATGCCCTTATTCTTTAGTATGTGTATATATAAGTTTAGCGGCCTATTGCTTAACGTAAGGGTATTATTATCCTGGAGGCGGAAAGCCCTGAGGCGTTCTTGCGGCATCGTGTTTATGGAGAGATTGATGCGTGATAAGCCCTGGAATAGGTTTTCTCGGCGCTTCTGATCGTGGTAGTTCTCACGCCAAGAGTAGGCTAGGCATTCCCCCGGCGCTTCACTGATTAGGAGGAATCTAGAAGGGAGGCTGTGGTGGATGGGATGTCGTGTATAGTGTATTTGGGTGTTGCGCCTGAGAAGACGAGTTATGAAGCGGTCGAGATGTGCCCAAACCCGACGCTACTAAATAGTATTTTGGGGATGGGTAAACTTTAAATGATGTTAGTAGAGATAAGGGTAGTAGTAACGCTTGTATGGAAGGCAGTATATAGATAGGCTGTTGGGCAATCCAAACACGTATAATGTAGGTATCGGTATATCTTGGCAATGTTCTTGTAGCCAGAGATATGTCGCCGTCTTGGTGCGAATCTTCTTATCTATGTTGCTAGGGAATGGACCCTCTCTGATGCGATGCGGTAATGGGAGTTGTAGATATGTATTCCTGCCCTGCGGTAGCCGCACCAAGATCGTAATATTGAAGCTGTTAGAGAGTTATATTTGGGATGGAATGATGTGGTATGTCTGCACTCGGAGTAGCTTGTAAAGTAGTTCGTTGCAAATTCGCTGCCCCGCTTCACCGCCTGCTTTTTCTAAAAGTCCGCCCCACTTTCAGCACCTACCGCTTTATAGATTTCTATAAGACCTGGCCACCTCCCCGCCCTACCTTCCCCCCTAGCCCACGGCTTTCACATTCCCTCCCCTTTTATCTACTAGACCCATCATTCCCGACAGCGTTATGCGCCATAAGCCCGTCCTCCCATCCCTATCGCGACACTATCAGTGGGCATTGCACACCGACCTCCTTTTCTACGCTCCCCGTCAAGTTATAATTAACAAGCCACTACTCATCAATACATCAACATCTCTTTCCATCGAGTACTTCGCCATATACACCGGCGAACCGGACGACGAAAAGAAAAGGAAGCCCTCCAGAACTACCCCCTCATCACTCGTGCCACTACTAAAACAACCCACTACGACAAACAGGGCAGATGCCACATTACCACATCAGCTCGTCACGGCCTAAAGCATAATAACATATATAGCTATGCGCTACCGCCCTTCAAACACTTTCCGAATAACACGTGTCCAAACCAGCCTCGGTTGCTTCCACGGCCACAATACCCACTCATCAATAACTGGCAGCGCGTAAGCGAGCAGAGCTAATAGATTAGCTTCGTATTCAGCTAACTACAATGACTACAACCTACATTAGCTACGTCAGCTAATTAAAGAGCCACCAATGAAGGTCCGCTAATTATAACCGCATGGGGAGTGCCTGACCAAATATCAACATTATGATTTACTATCTCCCCAAGGATACTACAACTCAGTACGGGCCAATACAGCTCGGATTCAACATTTCCGGGCATTTAGCTCGGGTTCTACGAAGGATAACGAACTACACTAAGACAAGATTAGAAGGGCTTAAGCTTTTAGAATAACTTCAAAAAACCTACTCTCTCAATTACAAGGCACCTAGCTATTTTCTAAAGTAAAAAAAAGGAGGTATCTACACAATTGGCTAGCTAGTACAGTAGCGGCGTACATACTACCCACGGAAGCTACAACACCACGATAATGCGTGCAGACGCAATAGCTAGTCTAGACATACTAGCTCAATCCATAGTCGTTTATGGCTGCAGAATACAAAGTTAAATAGAGGCCAGTTCCTCCATCCAAAGACCGAACTTCCACACATCCTCTCTTTCTTTCACTTCACATTATTACCGTCAAGCAAATCAAGCACTATCAAACAAGATAAAACTCTCCGATTCCTACACAGAGGTCAGTTTTTCCCAAAGATCCGACTACTCAACAGACTCGCCCATGTCGCTAGCTTCTTCACCCGCCAGCTCTATCAATATCGGAGAGGAGAATTTTCCCCAGACTACTAGGTACTCAGCAGACTTTCCAATCTCATTCGCCCCCTCACCGGCCAATTCTACAAGTTCCTATGATACTTTACCGGTACTCGGAACAAAAGAGTTCGAGGCCAACCGCGGTCTGGACTCTAGCTCTAGCATAACCCCTTCGAACAGCTCATCATCGCCTATTATTAGAAACAAAACTACAATCCGGTTTTCTAACAATAGCGACCACATTCGAGCGCTCATAGCGAAATACGAGCAGGTAATGCGCAGCGACATTGCCCGAACGCCTTATAGCAACTCCAACACCCGAACCAATAAAGGTATATAACATATAGATATAATACAGCGGGCTACTTTACGGATTAGCTAACCAAGCTTTGCAGGGGGGCACAGTGCGATTCTACCCGGTTCCCACGACCACGACGACCAAGGCGAAGAAAAGTCCACAAAAACGGGCACACCGCAAGGGAGCCCAACATCACGGGTGTCCCGACGTAATAAGACGGTCCACTCTAGAGCACAAAAACGGGTGCAGAAGAAGAGCGCCTCCATAAGCCAATGCCAGGCATACACCTTTCAGCATCTAGGAGCGGCACAACGGGCAGCGAGCGGTACTATCGAGTACGAAGTTTATTAGGAGCCGACCTAACTACCACTCGACCATCTTAAAGGGGATAAGGCCATCAAGGAAGCTAAAGACATGGTTATCGATATATTTGGCTCAGATATGTGGCGCGAGGAAGCACGAAAGCTAGGGTTAATCTTTAAGCATGGGCGAGGGTAAATGGTACATAATTATATAGGTAATTTATATATAATTAACATTCTTTCGCAACATACCGGTTCAGCTCCAAAAATCTGCCACGACATCATCTTATCGCATAACGTCCTCCCCCGGCATAAACGTGTCTAAACCTATCATACAGATTATACAGACTGCACAGAAAGTCTCAACAAACCCGGCACACCCCGCTTCCCACTATTATAGTTGAACTCATCTCTATTTCGTTTCCTCCCTACCATAGGAAGTTTAGACAATCGCTTGTGTTTAGGTGGTAATAATAGGGTAGCATAATCGAAATCAATCACCATCACACGGCATAACTCAGCATTCCAGAGCAGGTTATACTCACGCTCATCTCGGTGGTTCACAACATTCTCATAGATCGTTTATATAAATCGCTACGCCTACCATTCGAGATTTGGTGCCGCCACATCCATCACCACCCCAGCCCATAAAAGCAGCATCATACAGACCACGAATACACCACCAGGCAAGAGATAGCCAGGATCGACCAAGACCATACCCAGGTAAACAGATACCACCTTACCCTAAAGCTTTTTAAGTCACTAATAAGACACTACACTCATACTCCAGGCGCCTCAAACGCGCGGACACGCTACCATTACCAACGAAAGTATAGCCGAACTATGCCAGTTCTAACTTAAACAACACCCCACTTGACCCGTATTTACGCCAGCCAATAAGGGCATCGCAACTCTAGTAACAATAGTGACACAGCTGCTCGCTTATAAGTACTCCCGAACGTCAATCGGGTGGCGTATATTACCGCTAATACAATAAAAATAATATAACACATTAAGACACCTATTATCTAACTTATAACCCAGCTTAAGGCCAAGAAGGCAAGCTTATATATAGTACTATTTAGTTAGCGCCAGAGCAGAGCCTTCGGTGCCTTTGTCCGCATAATCTTCTTTTTTCCATTTTTTCAGAATACCCTCACGCCTAACTCCTTAAGCGGACGGCACATAAGCGCCTAAGAGCAGAGGCTTAACAGACAAAAGCTAGCAAACTAAGCAACTACAGTCTGGGACACTTATTCGACCTAAATAATACACGGCCATTTCTACTAAAGAATAAAACTTCGCATATACTATAGAGTTAATTTAACAACTTCTACCAACTAGTTAAACTAAAAATAGCCAGCCAATCCCATATAGCAAATACACACCGCCTAAAGCCAATCAAACGGGCTTATTAGCTCATATTTCTTCAAGACCTTCACCAAAAGTAAACTATCGCCGACAAGAAAGGCACTTTTTAAGCTTTACTTTTAGAAACTTGTCCATTACGAGTAATACCGCTTACTTTGGTTATACACAATACTTGGTGGATCCTATCCATTTTCCCACCATTTAGTAGCCTTAGTTTACATAACAATAGCATTAATTCCGCATTATAAAATTCAATATAGTATAAGATAAATTAATATAACTACTACCTAGACTTTACATACATAACATCACAACTAGCGCGTGGATTCCTACAGGCCACATATCAGGCCGCCTCCACCAGCCACCTAACACACAGCCACTTTTTTCTTCCACCTATCGCGGGCAAAGGACAATTACCATCTATTACTACTCCTGCCCCGCTCGAGGCAGAGGCGTGCAGCATCAGCTCTACCTCATCTATAATACAACACCTCTCCCAGGCTACAATAATAACAACAACTAGTCATTACATATAGACTAAGGCAAGGGACCGAGACAGCTATCATCCTGCCATCATGACTACCAACAGCCAGCTTCTATAACACAATGGGCAACAACAAACAAGTAGAGGAGATAGAACTCTAGCAAATCACCGAAGTGCACATCAACAATAACTATATACAAGGGGAGCAGGGCGGCCGAGTCTACTACAACCACATCACAAGCAAGAACAACCTACCCGAGAGCTTCTGGCTAAACGATTAATAAGCGCCGCGACACTCCCAGAGGCGAGGACAAAAGCCCATACTAACCTAAGCGGTTCACAAAACAAACAATTCGCGTTACAAGCCCGCGAGAGGGCGGAACAGTTGGCCGCGTCATCTAGCGACTCGGCTCACAACGCCCGGGGGGTTTATAGCGGCCGACTAATCTCGCAGGAGATTACAAATAACCCCAGTCTAGATATTACCAATAGCTCCACGGAGACGGCGCAACAAAGGCGCGGAAAGGGCAAAGACAAGAAGAAAGATAAAGATAAAGCGAAACAAAAGACATAATAACTACCATTAGACAACAGGATACATATCCGTCTAAAGACCATAAATTACAAACAGAAGTGCCACCTATGCCTCCATACACAGACATCACTAATAGCCCAGACTCCAACATGCGCAGGTAGACTAAAAAGCTATACTTCTCTATTCTAACAATAACTAAGCCAATTTTTCTACAAAAAAGAATACCAAAGTTATATTATATTTTAAATTTTTAAACTCACTAAATTCTCAGCACGAAGGCAAAAGGCCCAACGGGCGAGTGGGTCTGACTAGCTCACTACTCAATTACTCCCTACCAACAGGCTACATTTCCCGAATACCAGCTCCCTACTACAACATCAGCAATCCAAGCCAGCGTCAGGCCGATGGAGCACAAATTACTAGCCAGCGCGGCAAATCGGGTACCGAAATCCCTAACAGTGGCCATAGAGAGCGAAGACAATAAATTAGCATCGCTGCACTACCCGGTCTACGCACGGCAATTCTTCGATACGATCGAAGCTCAAAGGACTACACTCAAGGATATAATTTACACAAAAAGTGCAGGTTCGCAGCAAATGTGCCTCGAGTTTGGGCGGACATGACGCCTTTTTTTGGCGGTTGGGATGCCGCTTTTGGAGGCAAACTTGCGAAGCGCTGGCCGCTAGTCCACCCCACACCACCATGACCGTCGGGCGCACTCCACTCAGTAACCAGCGCCCATTTATTTTAATGGGAGCTCGGCGCATATAAGTCAACCTCAGTACCAGACTTCGCCAGATTATTATCATGGACCTACCTGTTTTCAAAGTCAAGAAGAAAAATGGCGGTCACCAAGGCACCTGATCGTATTCAACACCCTCCAGAATACTACCGATCAAAACGTCAACGGCTTGCCACAGATGGGGCTGTCAAGAAGCGACATGCTCCGACGACTAAAGTCAATATGCATGGTGTCAAATTGAAATGGACAAGGTAAGAAAAAAACTTATCTTAAATCAAGCGATATTCTAAATGGAAAATTAGACACTGCGCCTATTTGTGCACCAAAGCTGAAGCTCATCTGCTCCAATCCACAAAGGAAGACGTTATGACCTTCCTGGAATGGATGCTAGATACGTACAAAAGAATACGGAAGAGAAGCGCAGTTCATGCTTACAAGAGAATACTCTTCCAAGTATACCGAAAATCTGCTGGAGTCGACTTCGATAAATTGGGGAATGAAGAGATCAACGATGTACGAGATTGATGGGACTTCCGCCTGCCAATTGCCTACTGACGGGTGCGGCCTTAGTATATTAATGGTTATCTAACCATTCGGTACCAACTCGATACCTCAGTCAAAGAAAAACCTGTGATGGACGTTGACGACGTCTATCTCGTCCTACACCATCATTGGGTGCACGACACGTCAATATTCCCAGACGAGCGCCAACGTATACAGCTGGCCCTCATGATCCTCATTCAGGCGTACACAGCGACTCGCCCAAGGGTCCTTGCCTATAAAAAGCTCAGCAAAGAAGCTATCTACGATCACTATTTCGGCAGTGATGAAGAGAGCCAGCCAAAATACGCAGAAGAATGGGATCCAAAGGAGGACGATTTTAAGACTATTTGCTACAGGGACGTGAAACTGGTTCTTCTAAAAAATCCTGATGGCGGAAGAGATCTACCGGCCATGGAAGTGACCTTGAGGTTCACTAAAGGCTGGGAACGAAGGGAAAACCCGTACGTATTACCCTATCAGCCTTGAGGCCAATCACTAACTGAGCCCTAGAAAAACGTTTATTTTCTACGAGGTGGACACCTTCTTATTCGATGCAATCCTTCTATTTCTTTCTTTAGCACTGTTAGACAATGCGTTTGTCGCAGAAATTCGAAGTGTGGAGGATTTCTACAAGATTAGAGTTCGCGCGCCACGACGTTCGCTCGAGTTTGACTGGAAAGAGAGCATCAAAGATACCCCCATCTTCCGGCAAGCATTGGTAACGCACGAAGGAACGATCCAAACATCGCCTAACGAGGCAATACACTATCATACCTATCTTTATTATCTCCAAAGACTCGGTCTTATGACGGGATTCATGCAGATACTGAATCCGTACTGCATTCGACGTGGATCTGGCGAAGCAGTCGAAGGTAAGCAGACTTCTGATCGTGAAGACTTATGGCGTGCTAACAGGAGCAGCCGTCGGGACGCAGGCGCAGCTCCAGCAAGTCATGCAGCACATAGATGCGGCGACGTACCAGGCCTACATCAACCAACGCGTCCAGTGTGACACGGTGGCGGCGTTCCTTGGTCGACCCTCCAATAAGGCCCTGCTGAAAGCAGCAGGCCACATGAGCCGTTCTGTCGATCCCCGAGCGCCAACCCAAGCGAGCACCGCAAAGTTGAACGAAATCAAGACCGATACAACGCTCGCCAAGTTGATTGAACTGCGAGACTCCCTAAGCTCGGAGGTGCGCCGAGAATCTGGGACCATTAAAGCGGCCGAATCAACAGGAACCAAGTTATACCAAATGTACCGCACGGTGGAAAGCAAAGTACAATCGACCAGAGCGTACCTACGAAAACTTGCCAAAACCGCCACGCGAAAAGAATTTTTTGATACAATCAGCACAACCGAAATTAATGCGCAGCTGCGCAATGATGCCGACCTGGATGCTGGAGACTGGCAGCCGCAAACTGATCACAGTTTATCCGAGCGTCGAATGCTTGCAGAACTGATTATCGCCGATACGAGTATGCTAGACGGCCCTACGCGGCTGCAACACAGGTTATACACCACCCATGCTATGCTATCACTGGGCGTACGGAAGGAAGCACGAGCGCCAAAATCAGTGCCAAAGCTGCATACACAATGCAGACCCCAGAAATGCGCGAGAGACCAATGTTTCATGTGCTTCTGGGATGGGAACATTGCACCAGATCAAAGATTCCGCAAATTCTGCTCCCCCTACCGTTCCAGAGATCATCTTCTTGCGCGGCATCTGAAGAATATTGGGCAGCGCTCTGTGCAATGCCCAGCTCCGCAATGCGTGGAGAAAAAAGCGATATTCCACACACTGCCGGCTTTTCAAAGTCATTTGGCTGAGGACCATGACTACGATAATTTCAAAAGATATAAAGGCTAGTAAGTGTGGCACTGGTTCTAATACGAATGTCTTGCAGTCGCGGGATCGCGGCGCAAATATAAAGCTAGACGATCGAACTTTAGGAGAAAAAAAAGCTACATTAATGATAAGACAGATCTACTGTTCAGATGCGTGTGTGTGTTGCAGGTACTACAGTGATGGTCACGTCAGGACGCGGGAGAACAGAGGAGCGAACGGCGAGCGTGCAAATGTCAAGCTCTTTGCTGTGGGATAAGTAACTAGTTGTAGTGGCCACTGTTGCGCACTGTTCATTGTAATGCTTACTATTGCGGCCACTGTCTCCGTAGTGGCCCCTATAGTGACTCCTCTCATGGCCACTGTACACCAATGTAATGGCCGCTGTAATGGCCGCTGTAATGGCCGCTGTAATGGCCGCTGTAATGGCCGCTGTAATGGCCGCTGTAATGGCCGCTGTAGTGGTCGCTGTATTGGCCGCTGTTACTCTCGCTGTTTTGCCCGGGCATTGGCCCGCCACTCCCGGCTGCTGTAATGGCCGCTGTATCGGCCGCTGTAGTGGCCGCTGTAGTGGCCGCTGTATTGGCCGCTGTTACTCCCGCTGTTTTGCCTGGGCATTGGCCCATCACTCCGGGCCGTTGTAATGGTCGCTGTATTGGCCGCTGTTACTCCCGCTATTTTGCCTGGGCTTTTGGCCCGTCCTTTTTGACCAGTTGTATTGTCCCGCTGTCACTCCCGCTGTTTGCATAGTACGAGGTTGATCCATCCGTGTTGGCCACTGTTACTTTCTCTGTGTGCCTGCTAACTAACTAGTGTCTCGCCCTGCGTCGTTTGCTGTTCACTCCTACACGTACCTAGCCATGCACCGTCGCTCACTTAGACTTGGACAGGCCAAGCTATTTTGCACGCTGGAAAAGATATACACTACTGTCAGGGGCATCGGCCACAAATGCGGCCGCACTAAGTCCAACCCAGCCGGCCATTAATGCGCGGACTGATTTCAAAGTATAATTTAGATGTATTCATATCCTCTTCGGTCGATTGTTGTACACTTGTGTCTTTATTGGTGCGCTGTTCCCTGCTATGATACTAGGCATTTTTCCACCTCATCCCTAAGTCCACCCTCCAAAGCTTGGTCCGGGGATGAGCCTTGAGCAGCTGCACACTCCGCAGCGCGAGACAATTTGTTGCAAACATTCTTGAGCTTGCCCGGCACATCGTCTAAAGCATTTAAAACCAATAGTTCAAAGGTCCGGTTATCTGCTTTAGTTGGATCCTCCCTGTAGAAATTAGCTGTATCCAGAATGTGCTAGTTATACCATGCGCTTACGCAAATGATGCCGCAGCCTTGGAGAATGCTAAAAGTAGGAGTGGCGAGGAGCAAATGGTGGCTTTCCAACGCCCTCCTACAAGCCTGAAACGACGCAAGCGGGCCGTAGTGGTGGGGGTATCCTGCGCGTTCCGATAGAACTCATATGCTAGTGCAGCATTGGTTCGATGACTTTCCGCCGTAATATATCCGCAATATTTGTCACGCTGGATCTTGCTCTTCAATGATTCCACAAAATCGAATAACTGCACATATCCAAATCTGGGGGGGAGGTATGGTTCGTTCTTGCCGCTAATAACAATATCCAGGGCTCGGACAGCACTTGCAAGCCCCTGGACTGTTAGCGGGTCATTTGGCGCTATCTTTGTATTGCTCAACAGCGTCATCCAGGCAATGAAAGTTGATTCCCACGTCTGCGCAAAAAGATACATCGCATCGTATCGCACAAAGTGTTTGCGAAGCTGGAGAGTTTGAGACAGCGGAATCTTTCGTTTCCTGGTAGTCCTTGTAATTTTGGATCGCTGGGCTGCTTGGCGATTCGTTACAAGCGTTGCCTCTGTAACTTTGGTTAGCCGCAATCTACCATGATGCATACTTAACTTCTCAGGACGACGAAAGTTGCAAACGACAGGCTTTTACGCGCCTTGTATAGCGATTTCATTGCGACTTATATTAAAGAAATCCCGCATTTCTGTGTCGTCGTCTTCATGGATGGCGTCATGGCGGGAGCTTGCGTCTACGACCACAGCAGGAGTATCTGTAAAAATGTTTGTGCTCATCTTGGCTACGCTGTTATCCTGCAGACTCAATGCCGCCATCCGCTGGACCAACTCGTCGACGGTGAAGCCTGACATAGTTTAGTTTTATATCTCAGTCTTTTCTTCTCACAAACAAGCGCACCCGCTCATGCAGATGTGCATATATATATTCTCTTAAGAAAAATATTTATTTTAGTAGATCCCCCTTAAACTAGCATCTTTAAAAGAAGCTACTTCTTTTAGCATGTTAGCCTTAAACTTAACCAAGATTTTGTGGCCCAGCAACTGCAATGCTGCAGGCGCAGACCATACTAGAGCAGAGGTTAAATTAAAACTATCGTTTAAGCTAGCCACCTGTTTCGACGGACTAGTTGCTTGGATGTTTGTTTTAATTGAGCTGCTAGGCATTTGTTTTACCAGAGCACTTCTCTTAACAGAGTTTCTTTTGGCGGAGCGCCCTGCGTGGCGCCTAGAATCATCGTTCTGGCCTTACCCTGTACAGCTGGCAGCGCTGGCTGCCCAGTTCTTAATGGGCGATTCGTCATAGCTGCACATCTGGCTAGTGCCAACCCATTACACCACATTCCCACCAGGCTGTCTGCTAAAACAAGGGAAACAAAACTCTCCAAAAATACTATGATTAACCCCTACCCAAGTTTCAGTTTACACGTTGGATATTCTTCGAAGTTAAGAAAGAAGTATAATAACCTGCAATCGGCATGTGTAAAGACGCTAGGTTGCCCAATCTACTGGTGCTTATGGCTAACACCAGAGGCGGAGGAGGACAGACTTTGATGAGCTCCACAGAGAATCAAGCAAGCGAAGACATGACTAGAGTTGCATCGTTGAGGAATGGTGCCCGGGGTGCGACTCAAGCGTGGGTAGTTGTGACAGTACGCTGAGGCCCTCTAATTTAGTCAGCAACCGCCACCAACGGGAAGTAAGACCTGAGCCTCTCCGCTCCGTCGTCACATCAATCCTTAACTATACACCAAAAGACTACGCCAAAAAAAAAAAAAAAGAACATAAAAATGGCACTTATCGAGGAGAATATTCGCCGGCTTGAGGCCATAACGAATATAAGGTCACCATCTCCTGATATAGATGCAGAGACATCTCTAAAGGAAACCCAGCGTCTTTGCAACGCAATGGCCAAGCGACTTCAGCGCCTTGACGGTGGCAAGCGTCTGGCTCGTCTTGGCCTGACGTTCGCCAACCGTCAGTTCTATACCGCAAATGGCCAGCCAGTGGACCAACGCATAGAGACATGGCAAAACTTGTGCCGAAGACTTGAAGAAACGTCTATCCAAGCCACCCTATTGCCGAGTCCACGCAAGATGGCACCCAGAGCCATCACAAAGCCCGAGCAGGATCCGATGGCAGGAAACCAAATCGTGCTCGTGAAGAAATTAGAGCATTGGCTCGGAGGTATGGCCATGGTCGCTTGACTCTGGTTCACAGCTAACTCGGAGCAGCAAACAACTCCGCGAATAGGGCCGGTACGGCCACAGAGAAAATCCGACCAAACCCGCGAAGGAGCCGCCGTATCGCTGGGAGAGCACCTGACCCTATTGCTGGGAGACGGCCATCTGAGCTCGAGATTGGGCTGCATGGGTGGAGCCTTCAGCGCGTATAGGCCAGATTTGATAGGGCTGTTTTTCACTCCTGCTCACCCGCTGTGGATGCAGCCACAGACGTTCTGTTAAAGGGGCAATGCACTAAGAGCTACTATACTTAGCACCTCGATGTCTTCCTACAGCTCGTCAGCACACAGGTACCCAGATACCACCCCACCGCACACCAGCTATATCAGGTAGCGCACTTCTCCACGACCCGCAACTCAGAAGCTGTCAACTAAAACCGATTACCATGACTACAAACTTCTTATTTGAGATTCGCAGTCGCAGCCTCTTGACAGACTTTGACGAAAATGAGGATTTCGTTTGTTTCGAGTCGCCGCCAGTCTACCTTGACCCCTTCCGAGAACCTGATCACTTCCAGCTTGAGACTGAAAAGGAGCTTACACCGGTGCCGGAAATCGCTTCTGGCCCATTCCTGCGTGTCAGACTCAGCCAACGACCAAAAGACCCGTCCTTAGGTTGGGTGTGTGGCAGTGACGGGGCTGCGTGTGACGTTGTCATCGGGACGTTCCGCCAAGGCGTTAGTCGTCAGCAATTCTCAATTCATCTCCGGGAGGAGGCGGGAAGCATTATTCTGAAGAATCTCAGTCGAAACGGGACACATATCGAGGAGGCGTTTGAAGGCAAAGCGCGTCCTACCCTGCTTTGGCGTCAGCACAACATTGCTGAAGGACAACACCGGAAGATCTTGCTCGGCTCTCATGACCTGGAGGTTGCTACCTCCACAATCCAAGGAAGAAAGTATAAGAACCAATGGATCGCTATGTACACTGACCAGCAAAAGGCTCTCCCATCACTGAATGGCATGATGCTTGCACCAGTCGCGCCTTCGACGCACATTGAGAAATACCTGCTGCAAGAGGCCATCATCCAGCACCAAGAATACGTCATTCACAAAGCAATTGTACGAGGGAGCGCAAATCAAGTCATCATCAAGCGTTACAAGCGAAATCGGGAACAAAGCGCGGCTAAAGAAGCGAAACTTCTCAGCCAAGTGAAGCACGTAAGGCCGCCTTTTCTTCATCAACATACAGATTGCTCACTCTATTAAAGCTTCACATTGTTAATTTTCAGGAATATTATTCGCCTCGTGATCTCGTGTTCTCCTTCTTTGATGGCAAAACTCTGGATGCAGAGCACGCCTTAGTGCCTCTCAAATTCTCGGAATTCAGGATTATCACCGCACAGCTTCTCGACGCCATTGCATCTCTTCACAGTTTAGGCTTATGCCATGGACAAATCTGCCCAAGTTCTGTGGTTATTACCAAGAGGTGGCCGGTTACACACGCTATGCTACTCAACTTCAGCTTTGACAGCAGCACCGAAGAGCCTTCACGAGAGGCCGTCATGCGCAAGGATATGTGGGACTTCCTGCAGCTTTGCATACTTTACGTGGGAGGCGGACGTCGCGGACAGTCCATCGACAGCATATCAAGCCCCAGCTGGCAAAGATTACTCTCTACAATGCGCCGCCATGTTAGGGACGGCCAACCGTCACAATTGGCAGAGGGCCTCGCCCACGACGACGAATTCATTAAAGATCTACAACCCCAGAGCGATGACGATGAACAACTTCCTCTGCGGGTCGAAGGACATGAACTGGCACCTCCATATGGCATCGGAAGCACAGTGCCGGCGGATCTACCAGCGGGCCAGGAGGGTGGTAAAGAAGTGGCAGATGACGATGGGAGCACATTGCCTGACACGTTGCCGTGGGGGGACGACGAGGTGGTGCCCCCCGATGACGGCGCAAGCACGTTGCTGGACACGTCACCCGTCAATTGGGAGGATGATGAGGTGGTAGCCCCAGATGACGGCGAGAGTACGTTACCGGACACGGAGCTATCTGCCAGTGGAAGTCGCAAAGGCAAAGTGGAAACCATCTTTCTTAGATATGGGCCTCAAAGCATTTCGGTCAAAAAAGAAGCTCATCAATATCGGGTCAACGTCCTTGAACTACTACATGCCAGTCGCCGCAAGTTGACACCAAGAAGTGTGAGACGGCGCAGTCCACGCCCAGCCGACGAGAGACGAGCAGTGCAACAGGTATACTGGGTTTCGAAGGAGAGAGCTGTCGATATTGCCAATAATTTTGGGCTGTGTGACCTGTCTAGGAAGATACGGAACCTCACATAATATGGCCAAGGATTTGAATGGGCCGGCGTTCCACAAAAAATTACTGTATCAATATTCTCTCTGCTAGCTAGGATGAACTTGTAAATTATTTACAATTTGATAGACCTCCGAGTCACCCTTTACACGTTCCCGGTCGGCTCCGTGCGCGAGAAGCAGACATGAGACTTTCAGGTGCGCGCGTTTGGTTGCGTAATGCAGAGCAGTCTTATGCTCTGAACTGAGTACATCCACGCGCGCACCTTGTTGAAGCAGCGTTGCAACGGCCCTGAGGTGGCCCCGTGACGCTGCCCGGTGTAAGGGAGCCTCCCCGGTTTCGCTGACGACATCCATGTTGGCCCCTGCGTGGCATAAGATGGCCAGAATGCCTGAATGCGCTTGTCCGGCAGCTGTATGGACGGGAGTGAAGCCTATGTCGCAGGCGGCGTTGATGTCTGCTCCGGCGGTGACGAGTCTCAGTGCTACTTCGTCATGCCCGGCATAGGCGGCAATGTGCAATGGGGTCTGACCTTCTTGGCAACGCGCATTGAGGAATGCTCCCTGGTTGAGAAGAACATCCACAACCGTCAGCATTCCGGATTTGGCAGCCTCGTGCAGTGCGGTGCGCTTGGAGATAGTAATCGCCTCAATAAGCGAACCAGCCTCAATTAGCTCCAAGACGACAGCAGCCTGGCCGTAGCGTGCTGCATAGTGTATGGGTAACGCGTTTGAGTCGTCCTTAGCGTTGACATTAGCACCAAAATCAAGTAAAAGGTGCAGAGCTTCATCGTGGCCGGCTCTTGCCGCCCAGTGAGCTGGTGTAGCACCCTTGGCATCTCTCACGTCAATGCCACAACCAAGATCAAGAAGGCGTAGGATCATGGTAAAATCGTTCTTGGATGCGGCATGGTGAAGCGCTGTTGCTTTCTTTTCTTCTCCTGGACTGACTTTAGCACCGGCCGCGAGCAGCAGATTAACGAGCTCATCGTTGTCCATTTCCACGGCCGTAACCAGCATGTAAAAGCTGTCGAGCTCTTCCATCTTGACGGTGGGCAAAAGCTTCGCAACAACGTCTGTGAGCCCGGCAAGCGAAGCCATGAAACATAGTGATGCTCGACCTATGTCATTAAGGTGTATTGCACTGTGTGACACTAGCCCCAAAATCTCCATGACACGATGATACCGCTTTGCTTCACTCTTTACTGACGCCATGGAGAACGGGGCCGTGTACTCTCGTAATGTAAGAGCAACGTCGATATGTTCACTCCTGGCAGCATATGTATAGGCCATAAAGCCATCGTGACTGAGTAAATCCGGATCAGCCCCAAGTGCAAGTAGCTGTTGCGCGCAGGACGGATCTCGCCTCAGAGCGGCATACATGAGAGGGGTCATGCCAGCATTTCCCCTTGCATTGACCCTCGCACCACGTCCGATTAAAAGGAGGATGGTTGACGGAGTCCCAGACTGAGAGGCACGATGTAGAGGGGTCTCGTTCAGGTGATCGAGGGAGTTAACATCAGCACCAGCGTCAATAAAGCAGTCTATAACCTCGTTGAAGCCAAAGCGGGAGGCATAATGCAGCGGGGTAGTTCCGCAAAGACCAGCTGCATCGGGGTCCGCACCAGCCTGAAGCAGTCGCCGAATAATCACAATGTTTCCAAAACAGGCTGCTAAAGTGATGGCGGAATAGCCAGTATCATTTCGAGCCATGATGTCCACGGTATAGAGAGCCAAAATACCAACTGCCTCTGCGTTGCCGCATCGAACAGCTTCCATCAGCGGAGAAGTATTTTCCCTATCAGCGATGTTGGGGTTGGCGCCATATTCGATTAGCATCTCGATGATGTCGGGCTCAGGCTCTTGCGCTGCAAGAAGAAGCGGCGTTATGCCATCCTGATCAAGGAGATTCGAATTCGCGCCGGCTTGTAGGAGTAGCCTGCACATGTCTGCATTGCTGCTCTTAGCGGCAAAGTGTAGGGCACCCTGTCCGTCAAGATACCTCTCATCGGGCAGAAAGCCGGCATCCAGGAGCAGCTCTGCAGTACTAATGCTGCCGGATTGGACGGCCAAAATGAGGGGAGTGCATCCGCTGGAGTCAAAGATCCCGGTAAGCTCTTGGTTGAGAGCCGCAGAAGCCTCAAGAGAAGCAGTTGCTAGTTCACAATTGCCGGAAGAGGCTGCCCATAGTAAGGCTTGATGCTGCTCCATCGCGTCACGAAAGATGAGATGGTTTTTGAACTGAAGGAAAATAGAATGTGTCTGAATCAAACATGATAAATCGTTGACGGGTAAGTGGGAGACAATCTCGGACTTGAGCTCCGAGGCCAAAGAAAGAAGGCTTGCCATTGCGCCATGTTTCGCCCTAGCAAGTCGATGGCGGCGGAAACGGAGGGACTCTTATAGGCGCCGGCCGGACACCAAGCCTATCTCTCATGTCCTAATCTGAATGGTCGGCCTGCGACCGGACACGACCAAGCCAATTTGATCCTCGGCGGCAAGTCGACGCTTTTGACCGGCCAACTCGGCCCCACCAGCCCCTTGGAATGGCCGCTCCGGAGCCCCGCCCGGCTGGATACTCGGGCGGCGGCAAGTCGACGTTTTTGGCCGGTGGATGCGGCCCCATGCAGCCCTTTGGTGTCGCCGCTCCGAAGCGCCACCCCGGCCGGGTACCTTGCAACGGCAAGAACAGGTATCTCGCCATGCCCGCCGCTCCCCGTTCTCACCTTCTCCTTCTTCTCCATGTCCTGGTCTCTATACCCGTTTTCGCCGTGTTCCCGACCATATTGGAGTATTTGTCTTCTAACGTAGCGTAAGATAATCCTACTATCCCTCGTTTCATTAGTCCAGGCATGCTCTATGGTGCTGGCAACCTCAGGATACAAGGGCACTTGCGCCATTGCCCACAAGCAGGCAGTGTTGCCAGCAAGTACGGATGGAGTGAGTGCTAGCACTTCCAGCAGGTCCGTCGGCCTCTGCAGTAAGTGGCCACGAGGGCCTTTTTGGATTTCCTGCACCAACTCGCCCAACTTTGCTGGCATCCTGGGTATTCTTGGGCAGGGGCTCAGCACGATCTAGGCTGTCAGCACTGGGTGTACGCTAGTGTGCCGGCAATGTCGGGGGAGGAAGGGTGCTGGAAACATAGAAGTGCTTGCGCAGTTTACCAGAACGCCAATGGGAAGCAGGTGCGAAACAGGGGGTGCTGGCACCTATGGTAGCTGTGGTTGCTGGGAACCACAGTCAGGCTAGCCGCTAAAGAGAAGGTGCTGGTACAAGTTAGTGCTAATCTGCTGGCAAATTTAGTTTCACACTGGCTGGCAAGGGACTGACCTGGCAACTCAGCTAACAGCTCTGCTGGCAACTACCAGTTGCCAGCGCCTGGCTCGACCCAGTATACTAGCAATTTTCAGCTGCCAGTACTGCCTAAACTGCCACTACCAGCAGCCTGCAGGTACCTAAACGGCTAGTGCCAGCAACCTCACGTTGCCAGCTAAAATAAACATCAAGTTTCTGCCAACAAGACCCATAGGAATTTCTAGCAGCAGCACTTAGATTAACAAGCTAGAGTTAGTTACCAGCAAAAACCATTAAAATAAACAGGCTCGGATTAGCTTGCCCATGATGTTTTGAGCCACTACCAGCAACAAACCGCGTCAGCTAGAACTGGCCTATCAACTAACTCTGCGAATATGACCAGGAATGGCGTACAGCAGCTAGATTCCCTTGGGGCCTATGCCCATAGGTATTACCAGCAACAACATGCATCAGCCAGGGTTGCCTATCAGAAAAATTTATAGGCATTACCAGCAACCACAATTAAATTTAAGAAGCTCGTCGTTTAAATTAACATGCAAAGAATATTTAAAGAGACGACTCACTCGACTCCTTTATTTCATTAACGGCATACCTCACAATGTATCTGTGGCTCTTTTTTCTACTCGCAAGTGCCTCGGCCCATTCCTGGGTAGAGAGGCTGATGGTCATTGACAGCTCGGGCAAGATGGCTGGGCAGCCCGGGTACATTCGCGGCGCCGTCGCGAGGCTTGACCCTCTATTTAACGATTTCCAGATGCAGCATCTACTTCCTGCTCCCAATGAGAATGAGGTGTCAGAATCTGACCGGATGTGTAAAAACTCTCAGAAGTTTGGCAATTATTCTACCACGCTGCCAGCGCTGCGGGCCAAGCCAGGGGCGTACATTGCACTCCAGCACCAAGAGAACGGCCATGTAACTTTGCCAGACAATTCGCCTCAAAAAGAAAGCAGCGGTATGATCTACATTTACGGTACATCCAATCCGCTCGAGGAGGATACTGTTCGATCGATTCACCGAGTTTGGGACCACAATGGCAGGGGCGGCGACGGTCGTGGTCGGCTCCTTGCCGTCCGGCCTTTTGATGATGGGCAATGTTACCAGATCAACACTGGCAGCATTTCCAGGAATAGGCAGGCAGCGTATCCAAAAAAAGCTGTTGATCCACAGGGGGCAGATTTGTGGTGCCAGAGCGATTTTAAAATTCCCATCGATATTATCAGCGACTATTACACTATCTACTGGGTTTGGGACTGGCCGACGTCACCGAGTGCGGCGATGCCTAATGGGAAAGATGAGATTTACACGAGCTGCTTAGATATACAAATGATCCCGGAGATAGAGATGCATGGAGTCAAATTTCAACAGGGTCAAGATTTGAATGTGGCTGGAATTGAAAATCAGCTTAGGTAGCTTGAGTAACTAGTTCGCTAATCATTTTAATATTTCCGTCTGTACTTTTTGCCAGAAGTTCCACCATTGTCTACCAGAAGCGGGGTCTAGCGCTGTGAGCATCTGTGATTGCAGAGGCGAGAGGCCACTTACAATGTGTCGCAGGGCAAGGAGGTCGGAAACAAGCTTGCTAATCTTCTCATCTTTCGCAGCCAGCGCGTTCTCGCTTGTGCGATGTAGAATATGGAGGGACACTGCTAGTGAATAATTTTCTGCCAACGTTTTACCCAAACGCAGCTCTGCAGTCCGTCGGGCAGCCCTTTCTGCTCGTAGGTGTGCTTTCACGCGGTGCCGGAATGCCCATCTGTTCTTCATCGTAGAATACAAGTGACGACTTCTGAGCAGCTTCAAGTTCATTCTCATTCTATACTACCTCGGTAAGGCACTGATGTATGGTTTACTTTTTTTTTTTTAAGAAAAAAAAGGGCGCGAAGCAGGCATTAAAAGAAACACTAATGGTTAAAACTAGCTCGGCGCGTAACGACCGGACCGGAGTTATCGAGGCAACCCTCACAGTATTTAGTGGACAACTACCCTACTACTAGGTAGTCAGGCAGGCAACGCTGGCTGCCCACGATGTCAGCTCAGCCATCCCCCTTTCGCCAGCTTCTTCGACAGCTCGACTATGATTTGCATCGCCCGCAATCACTCGTTCTCATTTGCGATTTGGCACTTTTTTTGAAGTCTCGTTGCAAAACAACCGCCCAACAAGCCGATGCGCAAACGTTGAAGTGGTACGGCGCAGTGGCATCTTCGTTTCTGGACGACCATGAACGGGGATTCGTTTACTGGCCGGCCAGCTCCAATACTTGTGCTGTACGGTATCTGGGGCTGAGTGAGAAACGAAAGTAAGTCGGCCACCCACAGGCCCCCGTTAACACAGCCGACATGCTAACATGGACTAACTAGGATTCACCAAAGGCTCGCACAGTTGCTTCGCCGTATGCACAAGATTATGGGTCGGCAGGGTCGATACGCCAGTATGGCAATTATGTCACAAAGCGCGGTTATGGGCCTTTTGTCCAGGTCTGATCTGGGCTGTATTAACTTTACGTATAGCATCGGCGAGACTCGAGGGCCAGACACACATTACAGACTTTGGTGTCCCTCGCCTGGTTTTCGCGCCGTTTCGTTCCAGGAATTGCGGGCTGGGATACCGGGGGCGACCTACGCCTCTACTCTCCGCATTGCCTTCTGCGGGCCAGGATTTCGGTCCGAGGGTTGCGCCTCTAACGACGCGGACCTTTGTAGACTCCGGTGCGAGTTTAACGAGCAGGTGGAGCGTGTACTGATCGACCGCGGTCATGAAATTTTACGGGAGAGTCTGTGTCTTCATGTGCAAATAGTTATTGTTAGAGAAGCACTACTGTCAAGGGTGTGGATATTTTAATAAACAGTCTATGTGATGCTTTCACGCTCTCAAGCGCAACCCTTCTCGCCGAGACTCCGCCGAGCTCCTGCCAAACTCCTGTGGCTGCATTGCATGACGCTAATGTAGCGCGAGCCGCTCTGTCAGTTTAGGTTAAGAACCAGAGACGCAACCAGGCTGCGAAACGCGCGTCTGCCATTGGAGCATAAGGCGAGAAGGAAGAGGCACTAGTTTGAGGGGGAGTTAATTTACGGAGCGGGGAACGAGAGAACAATGCCAGTGGAGCCAGAAGAACAATGTTTATTGACGGATGAATAATGCGTATTCAGGATTCTAAAAGAGAGCTGAAATAGTATCTACCAATCACCCTTCACCCTCTTTTTAGAAGGGCCTAACTCTACATCCTGGCGCTTCCGCTTGCCACCACTGCCCTGTGTGATGTCTAGGCTGAGAGGTGAGGGCGACTGCAGCGGCCTGCCCGGCTCTGCGTCCTGGTTGGTCGCGTACCACTCATCCACTGGGCTTGCCACTGGTCGATGAAGGTATTCCACCCGTGGTGCGCCACCCAAATGAAGGATTACACCGGGCAATTCGTCGCCGAGGAGCGACAGCGGAATAGTGAAGGTGTAGGCTCCTCCAGTTGAGACAGGCTTCATCAAGTGGCAGGAAACCTCAACTGTGACGTTGCGAAGGAGTGAGGTATCCAGCAGTCGTGGCTGCATTCGAGCGTATTGTGTTCCAAAGCGACATGGAAACCACATACTAACAGCGCCCTCCTCGTTTGTAACGGATTCGAACGTAAGGATATTGTGAGCAAAGAGATTTTGGCAACGCAGGGTAACCTGCATTCCCCGCACGGGACAACTGTGCCCATCCAGGATTTGACAGGTTACGGGCGCCATTGTGTCTTTGTGGAAGACACCAAGCTGACAGGGAGGGGCCAGAAGCACCGGTTTTTATCGTCAATAGCGAGCTAGTTTTAGTCCTGTCATTTAATTAAAGCAGTTAAAATAAACGAGGCTGCTTCTTTTCGACGTCCAACATGTTCGGCGCTAATCATCACAAGTTTTCGCAGAGCGGGGGGGGGGGGGGGAGAATACATTATTGAATGATCGTCAATTTTAGCTGTCTAGTTAACGGCGAGCTCCTTCCCTAGGCGTGGCATGCATCGCTACTCAGAACACGCCGTACTAGGCTAGATTTATCTGCACCAGCCTAAAACATCGCGGGCGCTGATCTATGCCCGCTCGAGGTAACAATAGGCAAAAAGGACTCTTTAAATGTTCGATTGGTGCCTTGTTGGTGGCGCGATGGTTCGTTAGTGTGGGGGGCTTGCAGCCTCGAACGCCACGTCTTTCTCATTAAGTTGCCAAATTCTGAGGCTGTGGCTGGCTGGCTAAGTAACATGGCTAGCAAAGTCTCGGTAGCGTTGGAAGGCGAGTGATGTCGCATACAATGCGTCGGAAATAGCGCGCTGCTGTCTATGAGAGTGTTCTATCGCTTCCCGGAGTTGTGCCTCTAGTGTGGAGATCTGCGCGCCTTGGGCTGCCACTTTGTGTCGCAGCTGTGCGTTCTCTCGCAGCACCTCGCGGAACGGCACGGCGGGGCGGCGACCTGGTCCGTTCCTAACTGATAACGGCTCTGGTTTTAGGGCACCGCTGGGTGGGCGGCTTGCCACTGGCAGAGGAGGCAGCTGCTTATCTGTACCTGCAGTAGGCATTGTTGCTTGCAGTGCTCAACGTCAGTTGGGAGAACGGCTGGCCTTTATATCACAAACAAAAGACCTTAAAATAAGAAGTCAAAGGTTAAAATAAACTGTATAATTAAAAGTAATGCTGCGCTACACTGGGGCCAGAGCTACTGTGAGCCCGGGGCGACCTGCGAGGCCGCCTCTGGAACTCCGCCGCCAAGAACCTGCAAGACCAATTGGGATGTAAACTCCCTCAGCGATAGCTTTAGGCTGTCGATGGCAGCCTCCGCTGAGGGGCGCGCCCTGATTTCCGCCAGATCCCCCTCAACCCGTGCACACTGCAAACTGGTGTTTACGATGGCATTTTCCACTGCATCGAGACGTGATGAGATACCTAAAAGCAAACTGAAGCGGCGAATTAGTTTTGTTCTTCTTTTTTGAAAAGCCTCTTTACGCTGCACCAACTCACTTACAGCCTTAAATCATCTGTGGTCGTGGCTCCAGCGGACAGCCCCAGCGACACGGGGTCCGCCGTTGGCTCTAAAATGTCACCCAGACCGTTGAATGCGCCGGCGTTGGCGCTAAAATAGTCTAGCGTGTGTGGCGGGTTGGCGTGAAGGCATGGGTCGTTGATGAATGGAGCATGGTAGTCAACGTCCAGCCAGGGTGCATCTGGACTCGGCTGCGCCTGAACAGGACCCGTTGACGTCGACGGGAGTGTAGCCGGCGAATCCCCACTGAGGGTGCTTGAGTCAAAGTCCAGAGACGGCAAGTCCATAGGGGCAGGTGTGCCTTGACTGTGCATGTCATTTGTCGAGTACTGCGATGACATGCTAACTGGTGGACCTCGTGGTGGTAGGGGTGCAAAAAGGTATACTGATGGTAATGATGAAGCAAAGCAGAAATAAAATGGTGATGGTGATGATGGTAGTCATGTAGGCAGCGGACGTCGGTATTAAATATTCTCGAATAAAACTCCTATTTTAAGCGCTTTGCTAAAATTGACAAATTCCTTATTTTCGCCTGGTTGGTTAAATTAAACATGGTGATGCTGGTACTTAAGCGCCGCATGTCCAGACTGCAGCCTGCATCATGCATGTCGTTCGCCACACGATCTTTATTGCGTACCTGCAGAAGATCTCTGTCACGATTTCTACGAAGCTCTTCAAAGCCTACCGGACTCGAATCCAAGAATACAATTATGCTGTTATATACTTTTGTTGCCGTTGCCTGCCTCGCCTGGCAAGCCGCCTCTTTGTCTATGTGTCTCGACACTCCCAAGCTCGTTCTGGAGGCGGGGGTATCAGTCGTCTCCGCCACGTTAGTTATCTCCCAGGAGTTCAGTTCAAGTAAATGGATGGATGGTACTAACCGAAAGCAGCATTGATGCGCCTGCGGGGACCAGGTGCGAGGCAACCTTGCAGTTTGGTAACAGCTCGTACTTACCGGTCCACTACACTTTCTCATCCGTCAACTGCATTGGCCAACAGGTTTTGGCCTTCATAACTCCGGAGGGCGTTCCGGATGGCGCAGCTGATGTTATTTGGTACGGCTGGCTACGATGATGAATGGTATACACACTAATCCGAAAAAAGGCAATGCGCCGGTTTGACGCCGTACTGTACGCACGCTCTGATGTGGAATGGCACTGGGGAAATTTCGATGCCGCTCCAGCAGCCGGGAAGCGTTGGGTGCTTGGTTGACTCGCTTAAAACCGTAACTACAGTCATTACGGCGTCCGTCAGTTCTGCTGTCTATAGAAAAACGATCACTACGGTAGAATCTTCTCAGTCTACGTCCTTCCTGACGGTTGGCTCACCGACCAGACCAGGCTGTGGTTACTTGTCGTCCAACACAGCTGTAACCAGCATGCCCCTCACAACCACGACCAAGCCCCTCACCACCATACCTCTCAACACCGCACCCCCCTATACCAATACCGCACCCCTCTGTACCAACACCGCACGCCACAACACCAGTATGCGGCTCCCAACACGGCCACCGGTGTCCACGGAACGGCCTTCACCTGGAAGAAGCCAATCGCCCCGACGCCGATGCGGCAGGATGACTCGCCATCCGTGAGCACAGCGTCGAGGTTGCCGGCCCGCATTTCTACAGTGTATTTGCTTAGCATGTTGACGCTCATTTGCACCTACTGTACTGCTTAGAACACTCCGGTCTTTGGGTTGGCATATAAATATACAGCCTAGTGAAGCACAGTTAATGCCCATCTTCACAACTTTGTTTTCACAACTTTGTTTTCACAACTTCGTTTTCACAACTTCGTTTTCACAACTTCGTTTTCACAACTTCGTTTTCACAACTTCGTTTTCACAACTTCGTTTTCACAACTTCGTTTTCACAACTTTGTTCTTAACTGCTTTTCGAACAATCCAACTTGGTTTTACCCTTTCAATTGTGACTTTCAACCATGTCTTCGAATCGTCTGCCTCCTCTTCGTCCTGAGCCTGAACCTCAGAGGGTACAGGGGGTGGCGTCTTCCGACCCCCGTGCCCACATACCCTACACACTCGTCTTGCAGCCTGTAGATGAAGCGCAGCAGACAGATGAGGTGCGGCAGTCTAACAAAGACATGATTATGGCAATTTTGGATCACATCAAAGCTATTTGGTTATATGTGCTGGAGTATCGAAAGGACAGCCAGGCAGAGATCAAGCATTTGAGGGAGCAGGTCGAGAAGATAACGTTGCGGACTGACGAGACTACGGACAGAAATGTGAGCAATTGTTATATTGTTTTGATCTGTGCTAACTATTCATAACCGGTCCACAGATGTCCCCCGAGCCGTCCTCCCCGATCGAAGAACCATCCAGCCCTACAACTCCAGTGTGCTCTTGCGACTGGGAGGTCATGAGTACTGAGCCAGATGAGCCAGACTCTTGAGCATCCATAAAACTGGAGGGACTCAAAAATATCGGCAAAGGATAAACCTGATCCTCGGGTTAGATGCAGTTGCTTTTTTTTGTCCTTACGGGTATCTCTTTGTATGCAGGGAATTGTAGCGTACCACTTCTGCAGCTGTTGGCGGAGAGAAGCCGTTTGAGTACTGCCACATCTGGTTATTTCGCCGGCTGCGGAGGCATAGATATACATCAACGCCACAGTCCCTCTGAAGCTCGTGTACTTTTTTCAATATAGTTGCTCTTCTTTTTGAAAACTGGCTTAGCTGTCTCTTCCTGACTTTGCGCAACTGTATAATAATATCTTTTTGATCGAGGCCGCTTTGCGGGTCTTGGGGAGGTTTGTTTTCGGGTGAAGAAATAAAGCCCATCTCAGTCTACTCAGCACAGAGGACACGCGGAATACTCGAAAACAGCCTGAACTGACTTATTTATATATAGTTTATAGTTATTTCGATCTCTTTAAAAGAAACCACACCGCAGCTTATTTTAGTATTAATGGAGAACCGTAGCCGCCTGTCCATTAGTTTTAGTGTTGCTAGACACTACCAACCACGACGGGTGGATTATTAGCGGGCGCTTTATATTTACAACTTTAAGTGTTTGGCGGCAACGTAATTAAGCAGAAGATTCTATTGGATTGGGCGATAATATATCGATTTTTATAGTTCCTCCTCCTCATCTTCAAATCGCGGGGGGGACGTTGGCATTTGATTCAGCTCGCCCTCCCATATCTCTTCCGCTGCGGCATAATGCGTGGTTCCAGAGTCTTCTGCTTGCTCACTCGTTTCTGCCGCTGGGTTCGGATTACGTTGAGGCTTAAACCGAGGTCGCCACTGAGGCAGGATGGCTTCAGCGTCAACGGCCTCAGCTTGTCGCGGCTTTTTATTCCGCTTTTCTGGCCCCACGTAATCTCCGTCGTCTTTTCCATCGTAGCGTGGCTCCAGGTTGAGTGTTCGCTTATGGCTCGGACGTAACGAGTCGGCCTCATTCCCGGTGCGATTCTCAGCGCTTTCGATGATGTTCATTGCAATGTCTACATTCTGGTCGCGCGTCACCTTGCCCTTTTTGGCTTTCTTTCGATTGTCAGGTTGCATTGTGGCTTCACGAAGTAAGGTTTGTCGCGCCACGAAGTCATGCACAGCGCTATCTCCTTGTCGTGCTTTACGTTGGGCCAAGATGCCTCGTCGCTTCTGCACCTTCTTTGCTTTGAAATGGGCTGTTTCATTTCTTGTTTGCCCTCCATTTAAAAACCGCTGTCCCTGTGCGAAATTATGGTCGGTAGGCCTGGCTGGAAGGGCTAAGGATGATGCTTCTTGGCTTCTTAGCTCCTGTGGTAGCGCATTTAGGAGCTCGATAGGAACAACAGACGGCGTATCATCCAAATTAATCGGGGTAACAGCGCTTTCTATCGCTGGGATGTTGATTCCCGCCTCTCCTACTAAACGTTGTAGCGCCTGCTGCTTGGTATGAGAGGGAGGGACTGTTTTTTTACTCGCTTGCGGGCGGTTCGTCTTTGCTACAGCACCATCTTTCCGTGCTTCCCTGCGCAAGCCACTGGGCGTGGTCCTCGTTTCCCGTGTCTGTGACACGTTGCCAAGCCGCCTTATGCCGACGGCTGGCGCACTGCCGTCAGCCCCATCAGCCATCTCGATATCGTTGCAATCAGACATGGTGACATCTATTCCGGTGTGCGCCTCTTCAAGCGGCTCAAGGCCGGGTATATGGGAGAAGTCAGCATTACAAGGGAAGAATGCTTGGAACAAGTCGCTAAGGACGAAAACGGGATGCGGTATTTGCGAAACCGCGTCTCGGGGTTTGTATACTTCAGCAATAAATGCATAGCGCCGAAGAAGCTCGAAGGCAAGCAGCGGGGGCTTCCCAGCACGCCAGTCACGCTGGAGCGACGGCGACTTCTGCACAGTCTTGGCGGGGGTGACGTGCGAACTGGAGCCTTTGTCGATTATCGCATTGGAAAATCCCAACTGCTGTGCCACTGCGCAAAGAGTCGCATAGAAATCTTTCCTGGGAAAAAATTCAACTTGCCGTTTATCAATATCCAAAATCGGCTGTTCAGACGAAAGATAAGGAAAATCTCGTAGCGCCGCTAGCAAGAGCACCAGGAAACTGATGTATGAGGTCGGGGGGGCCGTGAGGTCTGTAAAAACACCAGCAGAGACTTGGATGCGCTGTGTTGCACACCGCCAATCAGCACTTAGACGGTCCTGCAGCGATGGTGCAGTTGCCTCGATGCGATCCTTCTTGGTGGCTGTTATTTTGCGGCATAGACCCTTTTCCAGAATTTTTGCTCCAATTGTAATGTATCGCATGTTTTCATGGAATGTTCTGATGCTCGGAATCACGCATCTTAGGGACAAAATACTTTCTTTAATCTGCGCCCTTGTTGCTGCATCGCCGATGCCTCTGAATAAGGCATGGTTGGCGAACGCGTCCTCAATGAAATCTCTGTCGGCCCTGCTCCAAGCCGGTGCTCTGTGCTGAAGCTGGACGACATCCTCAGCACGAACAAGGTGGTAGAGACTCTTATCGAACAACATGATAGTTTCCCATGTTTTCTTAATATACTTCCAGTAGTTGACAATCGCGAAATCTAAATGGGCGGCCAGGTGCTTTGCCCAGTTCCCTAACTGTAAGCCACTCCAGTGCCCAGGGAACGACAGCATGGAATCGAGTGCTTCCATAATCTTGGGCCGTCTGAGCATGATGGACAATACATGTCTTTTGGAAGGAGAGAGTGCATCCATCCAAGCTTGGGCGACGGCGATATTTTCTGGCATATCAGTCCGAGACATATGGAACCTGATGCTGCGGAAGGAGTCCCCGTCGCACGATTCTCGCGGCTTTGCTGTGATGGTCAGCTACATCTTGTGACGCGCTCTGGGTAGCTTACGAGGGATGCAATAAAGTTCCAGAAAACAAGTGAATCCCGCGCCCAGAGTTGCCCTAGCGTGATCTAGGCTATCTTTCGAATACATGCAGACAATCTGACCAGCCTTGAGTAAAGGTGGCGGCTGTGCTGTGCGTAGCTGCATCGCGTCACAGCCGAGATCTCGGAGCAGTGCATCCCTGACGTCCACTGATATCAAGCAGGGGACTTTGAAGGCCTGATCTCGAAGTAGCAAGGTCAGATCCTGGGCAGGAAACAGGGATTCTTTGGTTGGCTGAAGTGCTGAGAGCGGGGCTCGGACAGTGCCTTCAACAAATTTAGAATTCATGGTCAAGGCAAAGCGTAACGGTACACGCACAAATATTGTATATCCAAGATGGAATAAAGATGAAAATCAACAGTAAGGAAAGGCTAGATTTATTTGCCGGCAAAGGATGCTAACTTAAACCGAGGTTTGTTTTCAAAACTTTTCTTCCAGGACGTTAAAATAAATGCCACTAATATTGGCGGCGAGCTCGGTGGTATGTAGCCGCCGAGGTATATTAGTGCATACCTACGTATTTGTTAGAGAGCAACCCACCTCTGCTTAGGCTGCCACTCCCTTTATTGTTCGTGCTTAAACTCCGCGGCAGAATGCTCCATGAAACGCTGCTGCAGCTCTGCTCTGCCAGTCCAGGGCTGCCAGGCCCATATTTGGAAGAGCACATGCAGCCATATCGTGTTCTTGACGAAAATCCGGGGTCCTCTTTCAAATTTCTACTAGCTATTGGAGGAAATCAGAAGAGGGCATTTTTCTCTCATGATTGCGAAGTCAACTCTGTTTCGCTATGGCTGTTGAAAAGCTGCTGCCTGGTCTTCGACGCCGAGCTTCACAGTGAAAGCCAGTTGCCCCGCAAATTAGGCGGCCCAACCCCTGCCCACCACTGCTATCATCTCATCGATCGTGGTGGTGATACGATCCGCAAGTCAGCATACCAGATCTACGTCAGGCTGCTGTCGCCCTTTTGTGAGGCAGCTGTGGTATTTGTCCAAGACATGGGAGGGTTAAAGAGAACCGTCGCATTTCTCTCTCTCTGGGCTCTATGGTCCGAGGGTCGGCAGGCGCGGATGCCGTTGATCCTAATATGGGACCAGCCCCTCTCTCTCAAGCAGTTACAATTTGAGCTAACAGTGCAACTTCTTTATGAAATCCGGCTAAGGGGAGCAGCAGATGTTAGATCTGCTTCAGAGGCCCGACTAATAATCGACAAAGTTTTTCAGCTTGCCATTCTGAGCCCAGCGACATCCGTCTCCCAGCTCTACAGCACCGCGTTAGGCAATGCGAGGTTAGCGGGCGTACCCTCGACGGCACGTCATCTGAAGTCACTCTTTCGACGAGCAATACCAAATTTTGCCAATAATCGGTTCTGCTATCCAGATTTGGTGAAGCTTAGTCGTCAAAACCGCCCTGTCCCAAAAAGCCTCTGCATGAACGTCACCGAGCTGCTCTTGACCGCAGGCGAACGGTGGCGGGAGGCGTGTGGGCTCGTCGCCACAGCGCTGGCGGTGGATGCCACGCCAGGGGATATGGCCTGTAAGAACCGCTAACCTAGCACCTGCCTGCTGAGTGACAACGCTGACCGCGGACAGGTTTCTCCCCTTCGAAGATTTTTGATGCTTTCTACTCTGACCCCATAAATATTTGCGAATCAGATTCAAATACCCCTGGCTCGCATTTTTGGATACGACATGAGTTTTTAAAAATCCCATCCCCTTGCAAGCCTGAAGCCCTTCTTACACAACATCTGCGCCGGATACAGCAATGGTGGGCCAACTCACCTCACAGCCGTCGCAGCAACGCTTGTGTCATTTGCTTGCTCAAGGTCCCACGTTATTCACTTGATTGTGACCATACATTCTGTGCGACATGTATATCTCTATATTCATCTTCGTCAGACGGGTTGTTTCTTACTCCCGAAGTTTGCTTTGTGTGTAAACAGCCAAACAAGATAGTGCTGCAGATGCAGCCTCGGACGGCCGGTGTGAGAAAATTGCAGCTTGGTGGACAAGCACCAACGAAAATATTCCAGCTTATTAGGGGGATGCAACTGTTCCAAGGTCTCAAATACATACCGTTCTATCAGATGTTTGACTTTGTTCAATCAAGTGAAGCAGGTAAGACGGAACCTTCACGCTGTATTTCATCGCTAATATTTCTAGGCACCTTCTTTATGATCGCACTATTCCACGAAAAATGGTCCCTTGACGATTGCAGTTACCACATCAGCCGCATGGGCCGATATAATCGGCGCCAAAACAAGGTTTCTTTCGGCAAAAAGCTTAAGTGGGATATTTCCCGCTTTCTAAACGGCTCCCAAACATTATCAATCACAGAGCGGCCTGCCACTACTAACTACACCCCTGTGGCCGAAATTGCGGAAGAAAAAAGAAAAGAAAATTTCGGATCTAATTATGACGGGAGAAATGAAGTAAAAGTTACTCTTTCTGATGGTGAAAGAATGTTCAGCAATATCAGTCATGTTTCAAATCTTGTCGTGGCATCCTTGTTCTACATCGAAGTTGCCAATGTACCGAGATTCTACACTTCGCCAGAGCTCTGCATTATAAACATTTACTGTCGAGTACCGGCAGGAGACGGCCTAAGGGACTTGACCGGCTTTCTCAGGCGAAGCAACGTGAGGATCACCTACAAATGCACGGAAATGGAATACGGCGAAACGACTCTATGCGATGACTCAGTCCTGAAGGCATGCGCAGAGTTTCAGCCATATAAGAGATCAATCTTAATCGCACCAATAAGCTTGGATAATTATATCGACATTCGATTGAAATACACTAAGAGCGAGCATAGTACTCTTTACAGCATAAGCAATTGTCCTTACCGTCTCGGCGACTTGATTACCGACCAGGGGCTCGACTGCCCTTTTGGAGAATGGCCGGATTACACCCTACGTAGTACGGACATGGATACAAAGATACTCATAACTCAAGTCAATAGCCTTATTCATACACTAGATACTTCTATCTAATCTATCATACAATGATGCTCTCCATTATAAATAATTGTTAATTAACGAAATTATTGCATTTCGTTGTCCTGCGGATAGAGGCTTGGGCTGAATTATTTCTGTTTCTCCGGTTGTGGTCGAGCTCTGCAGTACGGCAGGGCATACAGTCGGCACATACTTAGCATCTGCAGGCGGGCCAGATTCGGATTCATCGATGTCGGGGAAAAGCAGGCAAGACGACAGCGGAGAAAGAAGGGAAGGCGATAGCGGGAAATCATTGATCCACTGGCGAGGTGCTGGCTCAGCCTGCGTCGGCTCTGAGCCACTGGATGACACAGCGGATGGCGAGGGATTGGGAAGTGATGGACCAGTAGTAGACTGTATCGTTTTTGTTGAACTCCCTTTTTTTTGGTAGCTATTAACTTCAGTCGGCCCGACAAGGTGACTATCTGTCGACTTGAGAAGCTGCTTCGCGACCCCAGGACGGGACTGATATCCAGAGAGCTGACCATCTGGTCTTCTGATAGCTACAACTATATCGACATTATATAGTTGCGCAAATGAATTGGCTTTGGTGCACATTCCCCATTGTCGATTCAGCAAGCCGGCTCGGCGGTCCCGGTTTACTTTGGAGCGAGGTCGTCGTCGCGACATCATCTGACGAAGGAAAGCGTGGTGAAGGAGGTGCCAGCGCTGGAAAGAAAGTTGAACGAAGAGGTTCAAAAGAAGGAGAAGGTAAAAGGAAAGTCTTGGTGATCCAAAATTTGGGGAACTTTCGTGCATTTTTTAAAGACTGTCTAGGCGCCGGACAAGACACCCTTACTGCTCCGATTTCTATTTTCGGAGACGGCGAAGCATCCCACGCGCCGGGGTGGGACTCGAGGGCCGACGCGCCGGGCTGGCTCCGGGGTTCCTGCGCCGGCCCCGCGACGGCGACTGCAGACGCTGCTATATACGGCCCAAAAATAGAAGACATTAGAATAAGCCTTCTATCCGTAGCATTAAAATTAATTTCATAGTTAATTCTCATATGAAGACGCAAAACCAAAAGCAAGGGACTTCCCTCGACCGGATGGACTTGTCGTCCGCTAGAAACGTTGACACAACATAACAGCTTCCCAACATGACGAGCCAGGAAAAAATGGACGCAAACCTTCTCTATCTAATATCTTTCTTTGGCCTTATTGCCGCTTTCCTTGTGCTTTGGCTGGTAAAGCTTCACACCGCCAACCCTCAGGCTGCATTTGCGAAGCATATACAATATCCCCTGCTTTTTCGCAATGGTATCCTTGGGGTAACTCGCCTGCAGGCTCTACTATATTTTACCTTTATTTCTGCGAACGGTATCATTATTCTCCTGCCTTCCTTTTTTCCGGGCTGGCGCGAGATTCAACGGCGGACAGCCATGGCTGCACTAGTCAACCTAGTACCTTTGAGCATGGGAGGTCGAGGCATTCTCATCGATGCTCTGAATATGCCAAGAAGCTGGCAGCACACACTACACATTTTTGTTGGAACTATGGTGTTGGTTGAGGGCACTGCGCACACTGTCATTGCGCTCTCACTGAATCCGAAGCCAGGACAACTCATGACCTCTGGTTGGGCCGTATGTACCACACATGACTTCGGCTAGGGCCACGCTAATGCTTCAGAATAGGCGTCTGGGCTTCTGGTAGGAGCGGCAGCCATCACCACCTCATTTATTCGTCGATTCTTCGGCAGGTGGTTTCTATTCATGCATCGCGCAGCCTTCTTAGCGTGTCTCTCGACGATTCTGTGGCACATTTTGCGCGTCGGTTCCTTAAGAAATCAGATTTTGGCGTGGGCGTCGGCAGGGCTGTGGTGTGCAACTACAGCATTCAGAGGTTTCCGTATCTGGAAATACTCACGAGTGGCTGAAGTGACCCGCATTACAGACGACGCCGACGCGGCTATGTGCGAGGTGCGATTGGAGCGTGCCGTAAAGCTGCATCCTGGAGCTTACTTTCACATATACTTTACGGACAACATCTTTCCACTAGCTGGAATTTTCCGATATAACTACTTCCAGAGCTTTACGGCCATGGTGGTGTGGCATCCCACTGAGGAGTCCAGGCTCGTATCGAGAGTCTCCTTTCTCCTTTCACGACAATGCAGCCGAGCTTTCACAATTTCTCAGCTGGCCGAGGGCAGAACCCTCCTGCTGGATGGTCCCTATGGCCAAGATCTGCGGTTAGAGACTGAAGAGAATGTCGTGCTCGTCGCAAAGGGAATGGGCATCGCCGGAATTCTACCATTGGCGCTCGACCTGGGAACAAGAAGACTTCACGACAATAGTATTCGGGACAGGATCCAGCTTCTCCGCAATAGAATGCAGAGTCAAAAAGCGGCTACCGTTTCCCGCGGAACTCAGCGCGAAGACGCTGCGGAGCTCTCTGACCTACGGCAAATGAAGCTGTTTCGCGATTCCACAAGGAAGGTGATTTTATTCTGGTCACTGGAAAGAAACTCAAATATGGACTGGGTCCAAAAAGAGCTGGAACAGCTACAGTCACTCGACACACAAAATGTGAGTAGCCCGCTTCTGGACGCTGGGCGCGACCGCTGACGGACTTTAGCGCCTTTTTGTCGTCTGCTGCGGCTATGAGAGGCAGCGTGTGGGCTTCGACCCGTTCAAAATCTCGCAATTCTGGGTATGCCTGGATCCGAAAGCGCATCGTACATTTGACAGGTTGCTTGTGTCCAAAATTAAAGAGGAGAGATTGCGGTTATCAGGTCGCATGACTGTAGTTGGTAAGCTGAACGGCCAAGCTCCATTGGTAAGCTACTAACTCTCTCAGTATCTGGTGACCAGCCATTTAGGCGTTTGATCCGGACCGGGATTCTCGAAGGGACAGGAAATGAAATGATTCATTATTGCGAAACTGCCTATCAGCCCTGGAATACGGCGAGGCGTCTACTATTTCCATCAACCCCTCGAAATACCACGAATGTAACTCAACTTCAGGACATTAGTTCTATACCCGTGCCAAAGAGGACATATTCCGTAGCATCCGCCTCGAGCATATACTCAGACGCATACTAGCCAATGCAATGTCTGAAGATCAAGTTAGAACTCAATTCACCTGATTACGAATAATTTAACCTTAACGAAAACTTGTCTTGCCCGTATAACTGCCTGCTCCTGTATGCCCGTATGTGTACCTCTGCATGAACCAGTTAGTTCTAGAAGGTTGCCACTCGCCACTAATACTACAGCTACTAAAATTAACAGCCTACAATAAACTCCGTTTAAACAAACAAAGGCAGTCTGAATTAAATAGCTCAAAGACTTATTTTAACAATTCGAGAATATAAATTCCTTCGGTTCTAGTTGATGTTTGGAGGAGTAAACACTTTCTACACACTATCGCAGCACACATAGCAATGAAGCTCAAAACTGCAGGGACCTTTGGGGCCGCGTACACCCAAGCCAAGATTGAGTCGGCCTTCAAAAAATTTGGCGTCACAGTGGTCACGAAGACCAGTGACACCTGGGATACACTAGCAGCTACCGAAGATGCCTTTAAAAAGCAGAACACCGCAGCAGTTAAGGAGGCGCTTGAAAAAGACTACCCAATCCTTAAGTCTACATGGGTCATAAAATGTATAGATGACAAGAAATTTCATAAGCCGGGCGTGAGCGATTACCATCGAAACCCGGTGAACGGAGGTATGCCGTCACCACCTGCATCTAAAGAGGGCAGCCCTGAGATCAACCAAGATGGCAACACCAAAAGTGGTGGAAATGGTGACACCGATGCTATCGCCGCTACCAATACGAACGATGGGGATGGTGACAATGAAGGTGGTGACGATGAAGGTGGTGACGGTGAAGGTGGAGACGGTGAAGGTGGTGACGGTGAAGGTGGAGACGGTGAAGGTGGTGACGGTGAAGGTGGTGATGGTGAAGGCGGTGATAGTGGTGAAGGCGGTGATAATGGTGAAGGTGAAGGTGGTAGTGGTCACGGCGGTGAAAGCAATGAGAGTAACGATGGTGAAGAGGGTGGTGATGCTGGTCGTCAGGACGGGGCTAGCGAGGAGAATCGCCAGGGTGGAGGTGGTAATGATGGCGGCAGCGCCGCTGGCAGCGCCTCTGGCAGCGCCTCTAGTAGCAGCGCTTCTGGCAGCGCCTCTAGTAGCAGCGCTTCTGGTGGCAGCGCCTCTCCAGCGTCTTCCATCTCGGCGTCTTCCCCCCCAGTTGATCAGTCGGGTTCCCATGAAGGCTTGGAAGAGGTTGACAAGTCTTCCCTCGCTAAAAGCAATGAGCCTATTCGACAAAAGCACCTTGCACAGTTCAAGGACGCTAGAAAGCTGGTTCTCGACTATCACCCAAATGACAAACAGCAGCTTCAGAAGGGCAAATTTGAGCTAACAATTGAATGCCAGGTCTCGACCGGCTATTTGATTGTCACTGACCCGAAAACCTCCATTCGTTACATGCCTGGCGCTAGAGCAGGCTACCTTCTCAGGGTTTCTGACTATGTCCTGGCAGCCCAGGCGTTCCAGAAGGAATCAGATGCAATCAAGCCCGTCAGTACCAAAGCGGACTTTCACGGTAAACCTATCACCGAATTTATCTGGTGGACCGTTGCATCCAACGACAGACTTTGTTACGTCCTTGGTGTAGTTAATGGGGAAGGGAGGCCAAGGCTCTTCACTCGCACGACGGTCAAGCAGGCTTTCGGTGGGCTCGCCGACCTGCAGATGAACAAGATCAGGGCCGCTTTTGGGCAGAGCATTGTGGGCGGAAAGAAGAAGGCCGCGAAACAGATTGCAAAAGTCAACTAGTGCCTGATGTTTTTGATTGAATATTTTACTTTCGTTTTAGCTAGAAACATAACAATATATCATTTATGCTCTGAGTTTTCCGTCGCACAGCCTTCATCTTCGATCCGTACAGGTAGAATCTGGCCATCTTCTTAGCTCCAGTGCCAGCTAAAACACAGGAAACTTACACTGCGTATGTGGTTTTCCACATGGAAAATGCAACGTCTGATTGCAACCATCCTTCGACGGATATCTCCTGCAATAGATTGAAGCATGCAAATATTGTTATATACTACCAGTCTGTGTTTCTGCATTTCCTGGCATATATATGTAAGAACACTGAGGCATTCTTCCATTGTTTCTAGCCTCTGTATGGCAGAAAAAGAGTCAATCGATGCCGCCATATTTGTTCGATGATAGGCTATATTGATTCTATCTGAAATTGAACTTGGAACAATTTATAGTAAAATTTTATCTGTAAACCCTCCATATCCATTGAGCCATGTGCTTGTGTGGCGTGTGCTAAATTTGAACTAGTATTTTACTAGCGAGCTCGCCTGCTAAAAAAAGGATCAGCCGTTGCAGCGTTCGCGGCAGCGGCACAAAAGATATTCTATTTTTATCCACGGATCTGGGCTAGAACGAAGTATTCATAGTAGATATACAGAAATGCTGTGAATGCAAGCCAAAAGGATATTATACCCGCTGTGACTTGAGCTGTTATGGACCATTGACCGTGTTGCAGGCTGTAAACACCCAGCAGCGTGGAAGCAAAGCCCATGGCGGAGTGGATAAGAGTCGGGCTGTAATGCATGAGACCATGACGGCGTAGAAAAGGGAGAGCAAAAATATAACTTACAGTACAAGATAACGATTCACCCAGATGAAGTTGTGCTGCCATCTCCACCAAAGCCATCCGAGGCCTATGGTGGCCGAGAGAGAGGCAAACGCGGCGACGTAGAGAAGCGGTACGTTTCTCACGGCACCCAGGACCTGCTGACCCACTTGTCCAGAGTTGTTTAGCAGATCCAGGTTATGGGTGGAGGCGAAGGTTGAAGGCGAGACTAGGAATCCCGCCAAAAGCAGCCAAGAAAAAAACCCCGCCAGTACAAAATAGCGCAGAGAAATATCCTGGTCGGCCTGTCGAAGCATTCGTACATACGCGGTAGGCATGGTGGATAATCTATGGAGGGCGGGATCTCGGCAACTTGCGGGACACTATTTAATACATTTTTCTGCCTGTGGGCAGGCTAACTTTAGTGGTTTGTTTATTTTAATATAGCAGCGGGCTGGCGCTAAGTTGCAGCTATTTTTAGTTGTCCTAGGTGCGCTGGAGCCTGTCTATGGCCATCCACTGGCCAATCCGTGGTCTAACGGTGCCTGTCACTGTAAGCCCTCATCCGGCAAGAACCTTCAGCTCTACCGCTAGTTAGAACTAACTGCGCAGTGCAGTAACGGCGTGTTGCACAGGCGAAGACAGGCCATAGCTTCCCAAACCTCAACGACGTCTCCTAGCAGCACAGTTAAAATAGACGGGAAAGAACGTTTAAAATAGAAAGTCAATGAGAACAAAGGGGAAAATCAGAATTATGCTCCGTCTGACTATATATTGCGGCCAGCGTGCAATAATTCCATCATCCAATGGTCCCTGGCTGTAGGCCACTTTCCCATGGCTGAGGATAACATCGATGCTTTGACTAGGTGCATGGCCGGCTTGACTTTGGACGACCGCCATGCATCTAGGCACAGCGGTAGGGACATGGATACGCCTGAACTTTCCCACCGCCAACGCACTACGGTCGCTGGTCAAGGCGCGTCCAGCACCCCACTACGTGGTCAATGAGCTTTTCCCACTAGCTAGCAATCACTTGACTGGCAGATTGTACAGAACCCAGAATTGTAGCCCCGAACAAGGGAGTCAGGAAAAGAGGCGCAAAGAAAAAGACGCCCCTGTCGCATGTATTAAAATTTTGTCAAAGTTTTACTTCAACAAGATGCCATGCATCGCTTCTTGCAATCCTGTGAGTCTACCTTGACCGCATGGGTGTCGCTTCTCATCGCCACTACGATCCGGCCTGTTCTATCGCTCCCCAGGACCTATCCAGTGCAGTGAGAGCGCTGGATCGTGTCATTAGTGGCGGAGTGTGAGCCAGACCTTCCGCCGAGTTTGGATACTTACAGCTCTTCTACTTTCTGGAGTTGTTGAAGCGGAGGATAGAGTGCGACAAGAAAATGGGCTTAGTTCCGCCTCATACGTGCCGTATAAACACATCTTGCGCGTATGAATTTTATCGAAATGCCCCTGACGAGAACGTCCTGACCAAGAAACTCCGTCACCTCAGGGAAAGACGCGATCCGCTCCTACCCGTTCCTGCTGGTTGTCTTCTCCACGACTGCCGAGTCATTTGCGCAAGTTCCTATTTCACTTTCTTTTCCTAGTTGTGTACAGGAAGTACCCCTCAAAGGCCGATAACCAAATATTTCGAATGCTCATCTCCAAGGCCATGGACAAAGTCCCTGGAAGGCTCAAGGAAAGTTGTTCGAGCCTGTCCTACGCAGCTGAACTGGTGGCGACGGGTGAGGTTTCACAGGCAGAGCTTATAACGGAGGTGTACCAAGATATTTATGGAAGAATTCGTTGTTTGGGTTATAAATAAAGTGAATAAAAACTCATTTAGCACGCGTCTTGTCGTCTTCCTTTGGGGAACCTCTCCATGGAACCTGGGGAAGGGTGGGTGTCGTAGGCGGGGCAGGTGAGGATAGCTAGTGAAAAGTTAGAGAAAGAGAATGTGACAAGGAGAAACCCGGGAAATCAGGAGATGGACATACTTACTTCCCGCTTAAAGGCTGAAGCGAATGATCTGACGTCGGCCATCAAAGTCGAGGTCTTTCCGTCAAGGTCAGAGAGCTCGTGCAGCAAGAAGTTGATACTGTCAAGATTTTCCTGAAGTGTGAGTTCAATATCCACCAGGCAGGCAAGAGAGCTCTCGAGGATCGAAATCTTTTCCTCAAGAGGAATAAAACAAATCTGGTCTACCATAGCTAATAGCGTACGAGTCTGGCCGAGTTGAGCTCTCTACGAGGACCGCAACTGGTTAGCTTTATAGTAAACCGGAGTTGCTAAAAATAATTTTCGGCGCCCGTCGTCGCCGGCCGTTCTCCGGCGAGATGTGGGGCCGTGCTCCGACGGCCTCCGACCTCGCGCAGTCACGGTCGTCCGGCGGTTATAACGGCCGGTTGATTGGCTTGAACCCCGCCACCTTTGGAGACTTGTACTCTAAGAAGGCTGCGAGTCGGCCTGGATGAGAGCGTCCTACTTGCCGGCGTGTTGGCGCATCTCAGACTGACCTAGCTAGCCCTGGCCACTGGTATCTGTCGCATTTTTGTTACTATAGCATGGGACTAATTCGAACTAGTTACACCGTCCGCGGCAGGAAACCGAGATCCTGAGTACGATAGGTTTTTCTCTCTTAGGGGGGCAGCAGTCACGCCTGTGATCAAGTCTAAATTGTCGGTGTATGTACACCATATCAATGAAATTCTTCGGCGCTTTCAACTACGCACAAATAGGCTGCTGTGGTGAGGAAGGGGAGTGGGTCGGGGAAGCCGAAACCACCAGAAGTACATGGTACCTGACAGGTGTCCGCCTGGAGCGCAAGTCCCTCACTGCTGCCTGCCGCTAAAAACGGCGGCAGAATCCGCCGGATTCGGTGGCTTCAGCAGCGCATCTTGCATTTAACAGTAATAAATAGTTCAATATGGTTATTCTGCCTACGGTAGCATTATTGGTGTCTTATTACACACACTGTCTTGTCAGATAAATCCCCCAACACAGTGCTATCAGTGGTAAATGCAACTGTATACTTATCGACCAAAGATCTACCGGGCTTTTCCCGAAATGTGAATACTTCCAGAGCACCATCTCCGTGGCTGGCAATTTGAACTTGATCTTCCATTTATTCCATGCCCAGAGACATTGGAGATTGACAGAAAATCTTTGAATAACAGGATAATCTTTACGTATGGAACAAGGGACGGAGTATATCTTCGCTGCCAGCAAGCGCTCTGAAAGCTCTTCAATGAGTTCTAGTGAAAATGGTACAGTTGGCGCCCTGTCACAAAAGGCTACTTCGTCGCCATCATGCAGTCGCCGCACCTCCAGGACAGAGAATGCCCAACACCCGGTATATAACAGCCGGCACGGCAACATCACTTCTCATGCGTGTGTGACATGTCGCCAAAGACGCTCAAAGGTAATTTCAACGCGATTGGGGAGAAGCAACTCCTAGCACACGGTACTGATAGGTCACAGTGCGATGGTCAGAAGCCGTGTGGGCGATGCAAAGTCCGAGATACCCATTGTGTCTATGAAGCCAAAATGCGTCAAACGAAGGCGCAACTCAGGGCTGAGATTGGCGCACTGCGCCGACGCCAGCAGGTGTTAGACCAGCTACTGAAAGATATCATTCGACCGGAGAGGCGTGAGGAGCTCATCGCATATATACGAGACCCAAATTTCTTGGAAGATGGGTTTGAGCTGCCTAACCTCGAGCGACGACTTTTGAGAGGATGTACCAACACGGCGGAGTCTACTAGCACATCTAGCCGCAAGCTCACACCAACCACACACGCGACACATTCAAAAACGAAACCACTAGTCGATTTCCCTGAACGAGTCGCAGATGGGCAGCGTCATAATCGAGGCACACCGCAGCTCCAGGCTTCAGAGCCATTACACCAGCCGTCACAGAGTAGCCTGTGTTCATATGTTGATACAGAGAGCGAACTGCAACCAACAGCCAGACAACGCCATGAAAATCCGAGCTCCCAGCAGGGAGTATACGAGGCAGGCCAGTTATTGGGTGAGCTACAGTTAGACTCTGTAGTGACTTGGACCCGCATTACCAGCGACACGGGATTTGTTCGACATCTACTATCTCTTTATTTCTGCTGGGAATACCCTAATTTTGCACCGATTAGCAAAGAACACTTTCTCCGGGATTTTGACGATAAACGACAGCAATACTGCTCGCCAATTTTAGTTAACGCTCTTCTTGCATTGAGCTGTCACCTCTCCGATCGACCTTCGGCCATTACTGGCAACATCTCCGTCACTAGCAACAGCTTTTTTAACGAGGCACGACGCCTTCTTTTTTCAAGGTCAGACCATCGACAGGTAACTACTGTTCAGTCTCTTGTGATAATGTCTTTACGAGAGGCTCGCTGTAGTCGAGTCTTGGAGAGTAAGTGCTATGCAGAACATGCTATGCAGCTTGCTATTGGAATGGGCCTACACAATGTACCCGCCGAAAAATGCGCCATTGAGCCTGATGTGCGCGCAAAAGCGTTCTGGGGAACATTTACACTTAACCAGTAAGCTCTGGTCAAACTCAACAAGGCAGAAGTGGACACTGACAGAAACCTAGAGCATGGTCGTTAGTAAACGGCGAACCGCCAAGCTACCCACCTGCACTGGACACCCCACCCATGCCAGTAATTACTGCCGACGTTGATATGTCACCATGGGCGGCGTATGCGGATGGTGGTAAGCGCCTTTTCAGATACCTTGTTTGCCCTTCACAGTCTCATTCTTGTTTAGACGTGCATCTAGAACCACGCCTTCAGCTCTCAAATGTACGGTCTCTATATCAACATTTTTGCAAACTGAACGAAACAGTTCATGAATCTCTGCATCTTCTCCACTTGTCTATCAAATCTTTTACAGCTGAAAACCTTCTCCAAAACTATTACCAATATTTAGATTGGTATGAGCAGCTGCCAGACGTCTTACGGCTAGGTCACAATTCGACGCCTGCGGTTTTATTTGTTCAGTAGGTATGGGATTATTCAATACCCTATAAAAATGCTAATTCTGCTAGTCTATACTACCACGTCTCCATTCTTCTACTCTTTCGACCGTTTTTGAGAGTACGCCCCATCGGATCACCGATAATTCCTTTCGAAATCTGCTTCCAGGCGGCCGATGCCGTGCAGCGTCTAGTCAGCTCTTACTCAAAGCTTTATACACTGCGCAGAACACCAACTTTCATGCCTTTCTTTACTTTCGCGTCAGCTACAGTGTATCTTGCTATCTCTGCCAAGGTTACGAAGCCGGATCACGGCAAGGCATCTATCCCGTCACGTCCAAACGTCAGCGAAGCAATAAAACTCAGCATCGCACAGCTCAACGAAATGGCCCCATACCATTCCTTTGCCAGGCAGGCGCTACACATCTTACGCCGTCTCGGTCGTCAGTGGAATATAAGCTACGATGTTAACGCAAGTGAGGAACCATTATGCAATGCGGAGACGCATCCTGCGACTGGGTGGCCGCTTTGCGGTACGGGACCGGAGAAAACAATTGGCACGGTGGGGACTAAAACTGTTGACCGCAGCATCGACGGCATGTTCTCCGCGCTGTTGCAGGAAGTGTCAGTTTTGCCTCATGACTTCGACTTTAAGGGGGCGGGGTTTTCCCTCCTTCAGGACAGTAGTATGCGTAACGGGCCGGGTCTGCCAGAACATAGCACGGCGCTTTTCCGATGTGTCTAGGGATTGCTACCACTTTTTATTGCTTACTTTTGAAAAGACCATTCGAACTATTTGTAATGAGTACTACCTGGCTGTGTCTGGGAGTATTCAGCAGGGCTTCTTTGGATATGGTTATGGGTAGGTTAGATCGGGAGTGGAGCGGTTATCTAGGCCCTAGCCATCGGGACTTGGCTATGTTCAGTGGATTTTGTAGCTTTGGCACTAATGTGATAAAAAAACCACACGCTCTGCAGGCCCTTGTTCGCAGAAGCTAACACTATTTCATAAGAGAGTTGCACCGCGACGATAGTTAGTTTCAGAACAATAGTTAGGATTGGATAAATCAGGAGCAAATTTGTCTCTGGAAATCTCAACCGATTGTCCTGTATGATTCATCCGAGTCCCAGCAATCGTGTGAGGCGATAAAGAAGAAGAATTCATTATGTCAGCATTGCTGTTTGTACCGGGGGCTGAAAATGCACAGTGCTTGTAACGAAAGGACCAATCAAAATATAACATGTCTAAAAGGATGAAGTGCTAGTTTATAATGGCTGAGAATTTCTTGAATGAATGCAGGAGAACACCGACAATGCTTCACACAATAGCATTCAATAATTATATGATACCTAAGTTGTAAGCATTGGAACGCGAGCTGTTTCTATCACGTATGATAAGATGCTGAGCGCAGTTGTCACACGCCCTTGGGCTGCAACTTATAGCCACCTCCGAAACGCTCCTTGAAACGTGCATCACTTTCCCTGTCACTATTTTTGTCTGAGAAACTTCGTTCAGTTTCCTGAAATGTTGGCGTGCTAAGATCTCGTGATATCTGCCGTACAGTCTCGGCATCGATATAGCCCCCAACTTGTCTAGTTCTCCATCCAAGGCCGCGGTTCGTGCCGTGGAGAATTTGACCGTTTGTCGAAACCATGAATTGCACGGCATCTCCTGTCGCGTGGTTTTCAATGATGCTTACGCTTTTCTCGAGTTCCCGGCTTGCCGAGGACACAAGGTTCATTGACTGGCGTGCTGACTCCAACTCATCACGAAGCCTGGCTATATCAGTAGCGGCTTCTTGAGAGCCGCCCGTGCCGGCCACCTTGCTTACCAGCAAATCAAAGAGCTCCTTTTCATGAGTCGCTAGTCTGTCGGCCATACGAGCGAGATTGTCCTTACACTCTTGCAACCCGTCATGAGTAATCCTCTCGGATACAGAGCTCAGCTCTGGCGGCCCAGTGCTGGAACTTGCACGCGCTTGGGCAAGCTGAATTCGACTAATATGGTCAGAGAGCTCTGCACAAATTTGCAAGCTGTTTTCTGTGCTCTGACGCTCCTCCCTGATTTGTGCCACATCACGAGCTTCGACACTAGGAGAACTGCTTAAAGTCTGGCCCAGCATGTGTCCAAGCTTGTCATCGATCATTTCGAGGCGATCTTCAAGGTCGGCTCTAGCAGCTTTAAGAAGCTCATTGTAGCCTTCCACAGCTTCAGATGTAACAATAGATTGATGACTATGCAGACGACCGGTAAGACGCGAGCACTCAGCGTTAGTCATGTAGAAGGGGACAGGCGGAAGATACAGTTACATACAGGCTCGCATTCGTGAGGGCAATACTAATGGTCATCTTGTAACCGGACAGAAGTCGCCTGAAGCCGTCGACATCTTCACCCATGTATCTCAGCCGCGCCCAATCCCGGAAACTCGTTCTGCTGCCGGCGATAGATCTAGAGGAGAATTTTTCGATCTCTTGTTTGAATTCTTCGCAAGCCTTGGCGCAACGCTTGAGGGGAATTGCTAGTGCTGGGATCTTCAAGTCCGGGTTGGCACGAGCAGCATCAACCAGTGAACGTAAGACCTCGGTCAGAGCGCCAGTCTCTTCGATAAGTTCGCGCACACGCTGTTGGTGAGATCGGAAGCTAGAGACCGCCTCGTGTAGCATGACGCTGGATTGGCACGCAAATGTTGCCAAAGCGACTAACCCCGACGCTATGCCGATAGGTTCGGCCATTTTGAGATAGCCGGTCGAAGAAAGAATGTCGGGATACTCGATTACTTAAAACACAGGCTGATAAAATTCGCGTAAAACTTAGTGCGAGAGATGTTGTGAAGAGTCAGCACAGGGCAAAAGCTGAACAGTTAAAACAGCGATCACCCGCGTACACATGTTAGCGTTCCTTGTGATTGTGTCAGCGCCTAATGATTGGACCGAAATAGATGGATGAGGGTTTTTACTGGAGCCGCTTTCAGCCAACTAGTTAGTTAGTTGATTCCCGTTGCTGGCCAGAGTAGAGCGGGGTCTTCCAATGGCCACCATCCAATTAATTCTCTCTGTTTTTCTCGTGTTCTTCCCCGCATCTGTAGCAAGTTGTCCCGCGCTCTGTTTTCCATGGCAGTCGAAAACACAAACCTTCTCACTGGATTGTGGAATATTGAAGCGCATTTCTTGTTCTTCCCGATAATATGGACCCGCTGAGCATTTTCGCTTCGGTACTGGCCATCGTCACGGCTGGTGTTCAGTCCACAAGATCGTTAAAAGAGGCGATCCAACGATACAAAACGCGCGACACGACTCTCCTGAGACTTCTCGCTGAAGTTAGAGACGTTGAGAACATTCTGCATAGTCTTGCGCAATTACTCGAAGCTACTCATCAGAAGCCTGCGGCAGCTGCTGAGACATCCATGACCGAACTTCTCTGTGCACCAATTGAACGATGCACCCACCTGTGCAGCGACTTTGAATCCGCCATGCGGCGTTTCAGCGGCAAATCAACGACTACTTTCACGGACTGGGCAAGAATGGAGTTCATGAGGGGTGATATTAACCAGTTCATGGACACGCTGGCAGGATACAAAGCCACCATCTCGGTTGGCCTGGGTGTCCTAACCATGTGAGAGATTTCCATGTTCTCATCCTGGCCATTTTGAAGTGTAGACTAGAGAACGTGAAAGCTTACAATTTTTGCTAACTCTTGTTATATAGGCGGACGGTCAAGCTCTCTAGTAATGCGCTGGAAGAACTTGAAGAGATGGTGAAAGATACCATGTATCAACTCAGCCTTCAACTCCAGCGCATAGACGACAAGATGGATAATTGGCCACGAGAAAGCGGTGACAACAGCAGCGCAGCGAAACCGGCTACCGATCTAGACGACGAGCGCCAGATAACAGAACAATGTTTGCAAATATGCGAGGATGCGAAGCTGTATCTTGAGTCTTTAACAAGGCGCGACTCGGCACTACTGAATCAGTCGCCGCTGGGTAGCTCTGCGATTCTTCAAGAGCAGTTTGAAGCACAGCTTTTAACTCGCAAGGCACTCGATGAAAATCAGGCGAGCTTGGTCAAGATCATCACTCGTCTTCGTGAGCGACTCGAGACTGTCCTTACGGGCGGAGATTCAAGTGAAAGGCTCCGCTTGGAAGAAGACATACAGACCTCCAGGCAGTGCCTAGAGGTATGTAAATTGGCTTCTAGTGAGGTTACGAACCAGAAGATACACATCATTGGTGAAGCTGTTGCCGACGGGGATAGTGACCATGTCGTGGTAACAACGCTGGCAGACGTGTTTAATGTTGGAAAGACCATGTCTAAGAATCGATCAGCACTGCTCGTTGGGTCAATGAGCGATGATGCTCTCGTGCAATTATCTCGCGATCGTTATAACAGCCGCTTTGGAACTGTAACGTCAAGCGATCAGACTAGTCACGGTCGGCCTGCCGTTGTGAATACCGAGATGCCAAACGTTGGGTCGTCGACAGGGCAACATGTTCGCAGGAAAAGCCAGCGCCCGCAACAAAATACTCCTTCATCAAACGAGACTAGACGAAGAATGGCAGATGGAGAGATGTTCACTCGGGAGACCAAATGAAGGATAGCTGGAAATTCAGAGTTTGACTAGTGGCGTATGATGTTGTCCTCGATGCAGTGCTTACCAGTCTGTCGATTGAGAAGTGTACTATACATAAAGCCACATGCATCATTACGGCCGGCTTCGCAACCGCCACGAAGAAACAGTCAGCTGCTCATCAACTGCCGATAATTCGAGGTGTTTATCCTTACCCGCTCCGAAGATTGGTCTGCGCTCAATGTGATACATCTATAAGAAGGGGGCGCCTTGCCGAACGTTTACTACACTAATGCTATGTAAACGGAACATGACGCAAAGGCATGGAAAACATGAGTAGGGTTGAAAATTATTCAAAGGGCGATGCCGTCCAAATCATGGTTTCAACAAATGGAAAGCCCATCAGCGGGAAAAATCAAGGGCTTGGGTGGAGAACGAGGCAGCTGGGGGGCTACCTGAGCGACAGCTCTCTCCAGCACTTAGCACAAAATCTTTTCAAAGTTGAGGAACAAGTTGGCCAGGCGAACCTGCAACAGCACGCACTTGGGGTTGGGCAAAGATATAATTCCATGGAACATCACCAGTGGACGGAGGTCACGCCTGTGTCGACCCCGTGCTCCACAACGCCGACAGCACAATAGTACGCCGAGGCAGTTCATGTCGAGAATCAGCTGCAAAGAACGTCCGATCCCGAGACCAAATTTGACCTCGGTTTTTCTTATCAACTATTGGTTGGCACATGGGACCGAAAGACAAGGACGCTGAGGACACTGGAGTAGAAACGATTTGATGAAAAAGAAAAAAAAACCGATATTTCGAAGTGAAGCCGCCAATAGTCGGCCATATATGGTACATCCTCGGCGGCGTTGGCCACAGTACCAATCCTAGCTTTCGTGCCTCCGTGTGCCACGTCTCAGAGCCAACAACCCCACAACCGATGGAAAGCGGCATTCCCTTCGAGGTGATAGCCCGGTAGCGAAGATTTCCCCCACTTGGAAGATCGACATTACCGAGAATTATCCAATAGCCATCAAACGGTTTCTGCGCATGTAACACATAAAGTCCGTTTCTGTTAAATATAATAACAAATTGATCTGTCATGTGCCTTATTCCCGAAGCGGCTTCTGAGCCCAAGCAACATGGCTGAATTGTGTTAGGCTAATGCAATTGGGGGCCCAATTGGTTTTGGAGGTAGAGGGCAACTTACAGCGTTGCGAAAGGCTCGTTACCAAAGTCAGTGGCGTCATGCTGCATCCTTATGACTAATGTCCCCAGTGCATCGAGTCTATCGCTATCGGCCTTCAGGTCCACAGACGGTGGCAATACCCGGCCCTCAACGTCTCTGCAGAAAGGGACAGCCGGTAGTGGTTTGCATGTACATGAAATGCGGACGAAATGGGACATCGATAGTTTTTTTTCCAGATGGAGCGCCAGTCCTATCTCCCGACCGAGTTGCGCAGCCGTAATATGTGATTGTAACCTCCAAAATTCCCAACTTCCTGGGTGTGTTGAAACCTTAACTTCGCTGAGCTCTATAAAGCCGCCCGGCTTAAGAACGCGCTTTGCTTCTGCTAAGAGACCAAGGTAGTCCCGTGAGCATCCATCAATTCCACTGATTCGTACAAAGTCGAAGTGATCGGTTTGAAATTTTAGCTTCTCGTCGAAATTATCGAGTTGTAGCTTGCAGTTTCCCGGCGTGTTTTGGGGAAAGTTGCTGACAGAATCGATGCCACAGACCTCGGTATTAGGATTCGCATTGGCAAAGTCGCTGAGACAATATTAGTACTTTTGTCTGGATTGGCGGCAAGAGAAGTTACACTGCCCAGTTGCCAGCTCCTGCTCCAATATCGAGAACACACTGTGGACCAACAAGAGGTGCGTTCGTAAGACTGTCAGAGCTTGCTGCGAGCACAGCGCGGTGGCTAACATGCATCAGTATTTTGGTTTTGCGAACTGAAGAATTTCCTTACTTCTCCTCCATAGCCTGAATCTGCTGATGATCAGTAAACCTTTCTGAAGTAAGCATATGCTCAGTAGCAGGATGGTCAGAACCAACCACCACGGAGAGCCGCGAAGCCGCCCCATCTGCCTGCCATTCACCTGGCAGCTCTCGACGGTATCTATGGATACCCTTTCCGTATTGGAATCCACTGCTGCGATCGGAATTTTTTCTGTGCCCAGAGCCTGTTCTCTAACTGGATTTTCTTCCCTGAAAGGCATCTTGATTGGCTGAGTAACGACTGATAAGGAGCTGAAAGATTATGTTTTCCAGGAAAGGAGCAGGAAAGAGATAGCATATCACTATATATAAGGTGAGAACTAAAAGGTAAAATGTGGCGCATAGAGCTAAAACCTAGCTGTATATTGTTTCTGCGGTATACCTTTCGCAGAACAGTGAACAAAACCGCAAAGCTAGTGTGACCAGTAGTGGCTACTGAGGGCCCAAGATCCATCACTAATATGCTTGTGGGTTCTAAGCATCCCCGCTTCCAGACTTCGGCGCGATATCGCTCAGTCTGCCTCGGACAGTCTGCATGCCTTACCTAGCAGTCATGATGCGAACGCGAAGAGGCTTCGGATTGCTGGTAACGCCTGTGTCTCGAGGAGGCGTATTAGCCTGCGTCTTCGACCCATTACAAAGCCTGCATCACTTCATCACATTTAGCAAATCGGTTTTTGCCCTAAGATAACAAAATAGATCGCGCAGTCAATTGTCTAGATACTCTGAATTTGAACATCTGCGCATTTCCCTTTTTGGAGGCTCATGTGACTTGTCGCTAGAGGTCCCCACCAACTTGACCCATCTTTACTCGCTGGGCTTCCCAGATCACCGTTATCTGAACTTTGCTGCACTGCCTGATTCCAAAGCCTAAACAATCTACACTCCCTCGCTCCTCACGATGACGACGACCCCGGACGATTATACAGTTTTCCATTTTTTCTCTCCTCAACAACAGTTTTATAGCCGCAACATGGGCGACTCCGTAGCTGTGACTCCCACGAAGCTCACCCAGTTAATAGATTTCGAGTTTCATGACCTCGAAATGATCGAAGAAAAAAGGGAGGGGGAGCGACCGTCTTTCCATATTGACTGATAAATCTATTGTGACAGCGATGTTCAGTTATTGTACGTTCAGCAAGATAAAGGCAACAGCTAAGGCTGTTAGACCTAGAACAGTCTGCTTGACTGCTAGCATGATGTACTGGCAACAATGTTAGCCGAGACAAGACGGTCAGCGATCAGTCCTCGAGTGCAGCTGGTCCGATCCAATGCCGTTTCCGTGGCTTCCAGCCAATCGCAGCCATGATCTAGCAGCTAGGACGGCGAATTGACTGGTTTGAAGCCGGCCATCTTTGGGCGATCCGAGTCCAAAGAATGCTTGCCACCGTGGCCATCTATGGCACAGTGTAGGCATTTTGGGCCCTCCGGCATCAGGATCCAGTCGGGCGTATTTTCACAAGTCGGCTTCCGAAATAAACCTTTACTTTCCCTCGTAAACTCAAGAGCATTGTAGACTTGATTGGTGAATGGTTTCGTTATGATATCAAGAACGATGAGCTCCCTGTAGGTTATTAGTGCGCGCCGCTTGGAGTTGATGGGTGTGCGTACCGGCGGAAGACACGACGCCTCTGATCAGGCTTCAACCCCTGCGATATGGATACAAAATCCCTGCAGAAGTCCTGAACGTTTTTCTGACCGGATGTCCCATTGTCCCGAGACGCTTGAACGAATATATATATACGAGAGAGATATGTGTATCGGTCATGCTTCGAAAGCATGTCGAGATTGGTGAGGATAGCTCCTTGCTCCCATGCTCGAAATGTCTCGGCTTTGGTACGGGTAATGTCATACTCGCTAGGGGGCAGTTGTCCCAAGATTTTGAAAGTTGTTGTCAAGTTCTCTTGCTGCAAAATCGGAGCAGAATGTTCGCTAATGCGCACTTAGTAGCCGTATCAAGAAAAGAGGGATTAGCATTACCAGAGCAGTCCAACCACCAACCATAGAGCGATGCGCACTTGTGGTCCTTCTTCAAACTCCTCTCGAAGCCAGCTACACTCATTAGCATGGTTGCTGCGCATTGGTGCCATTTTGCTTACCGCTTCTTGACCTTCGACCACACCGCAATAATGGTGTCACATTGCCCTTTATAGTGCTGCAAATATGCCGCAACTACGAGGACTTTCAACTCAGTATCCTCGTTCCAGTTTGGCCAGTCTTGTGGCAGCACTGGCAAGAGATGAGACGTGTGGTATGGAGATCCTCTGACGAGAGACCCAACCCAGGAAACAAAACAGACTGGGTCATCCCATGGCTTGGTTTGCAATAGCAATTCCAGTTCTTTTTTGGTAAAAACTCCAAGGCGGCGTATGGTTCTGCTCCCGGCAGTGTAGTCGTTCATCAGGGCGATCTTACGTGCCTTGTGAAATTGAGGTGTCCCTGGAAGCGCGGCGTATACTTGTGAGGGGCGGGAATGGGGTGAGCTTTTATGTGTGTATGAAAAGACAAGAATAGACGGATTGATGGCGTAAGAGGCGCCTGGCCGCATTTGTACAGTGTCAAAGGAGACGACGCACATGAACTGGTTCAAGCCGCCATTGTACTCATGTGCGAAGAGTTGGTAGAGAGAGTGGCTGGGGGTGGCTGACGCTGTTCCGACAAAGGGCGTCCTTGGAAAGTCGATCTGTCAGCCTGTCACATTTAATAGTGGCAATGGACGGTCACGATCTCGTATAATCTACCTTGCGAGTTTGTTTCCGGCAATTGAACGCTGCATGGCAACATTCGTGCAACATGACTAATCTCGACTAATGCTTTGGGTTTAGGTTTAGCTCAGAGCTCGGCTGTTGACAGTGGCTCTGTTCGATGTCCAACCTTGGTCGGATTGGCTTCTCGAAGGGGAACGGCAAACTGTACCAATTTCAGTCTTGTTACCATAGATGTGATCCAGGCAATAAAATGGTCAATAAGATAAAATAGGAACTTTTTATCGAGACGCACTAAAGAAAACTAAATTAAGCCATTGTGAACTGAAGTTATTACTCTGCAGAGTTGTCCGCCAACGCCCGGGCCATATCATGGTCAACCTTGCTCATTCTTATATCCCAGTATATATCCCAGAAGTCATTCTGGCCATCATTTCTCCCATTAAATACTTCCCCTAAAAGGGTAGACACGAAGTTGATTCCCCACCCGGCCTTCGTGGGCCAGTTTCTCATAGCCCTGTCCAGTGCACGTGTCATCGATGCAACCGTTGCACGCGACACATCGTAGCTTTCTCCGTTGGCATACTCATGTATAGAGTCTGAGGTGGCGTGATCCTGACTTAGAGCAAATGCGGCGAGGACATAGACCACTAGCCGGTTTGGCGCTTCGCAATCTCGAATCTTGTTTGCAAGTCGGCTTCGCACACGCTTCTCATATTCATCAGGGAGCCCGAAACGAGGATTTTGGAGGCGTAGGAAGATGATAAATAGGTAATCTGGGTCAGAAGGATCGTTATAGCTAAACTGGTAGGCAATTTCACCTGCAAATGCAGTAAATTTCTGGCCAGCGTCATAGCTAAGATTGCGGGCTGCTTCCCACTGAATGGGCTCTAACGGCCGGATGGGCAGATAGCTTGGGTTCAAAAGCCTCTGAAGGTCTCCTATTTCAGGCTGAAATTGAAAGACCTTACACTTCCCTATGAGGCTTATAACCTCTGTAATATCGACATATGTTGCATCGGCGTCGATACCGAGTATGGATAGGTATATCTGACGATTTTCTTGGAAGGTCCGGGAGGTATCCAGAAGCCGCCATTGGTGGTGGTCTTTCACACCACTACACAACTCAAAGACAGATCGAATCAATGCGATCTGGTGGTTCGGGGACTTTGGCGGCAGGCCTCGCAGCTGGTGGAGTCTTTCCTGTACCAAGGGGATAATATCACCTTCATCATATCTGCACAGCTTCTCTATGCCTTGTGCATCTCTGGTGCTGGTGAGACCGACAAGCACGAGAACTTGGCTGAACTTCTTGTGGTAAAGTGTTCTGCGCTGTTAAAGATTAGCGGAAGTAAATACATATTGAGAAGCCGTGGTACCTCTACATCAGCCAGCAATTGTCGAAGATGTTTTTCCGGCTTACGCATGCTGATTGAATACGGTTATACAAATTGCGACAACCGTCAACAGAGAGCTGGAGCCAAGGATAGTCGGTCGTTCTTATAGAGGAAGTAGGAATATTCAATATGGGGCTAAAAGTAAAGCAAAGTTTGCACATGGCTCTTCAAAGATAAAGCTTGAAATGAGGCGCTTTGGCCATGGCTAGTATTTAGATCTCGCTGCTTCATGCTCCTTCCTTATCTGGCTGATCAATGTCAGATTCGTTTATTTGTTCATAGGGCAGGAGAGAATTCACCTTTTCTTCATTCCGGCACAGAAAAAATGTACACTACAGACGCGAAATGGGCAATCAGTGCACCCCGCTATTGCAAGTACATTCACCTCTATGGTATCGGCAGCTGTGGCGCACTCTGTGCACTGGTCAACCGTGTACTTCGTTTTCTTACAGCGTGGGCCATGTGTATCAAGAAGCTCAGTTAAAAAAAATATATTTTGAAGATAGATTTCTTGAATGTAGAGCGAGTAAGAATATTTAAAGTACTCCTGAAAGCGTCAAACTGTCTGGACGTGGCTTGTCTCCCTTGGTGTTTACCGGTCTATCTAGCCTCTCCTCCGTCAATGTGCGTTCAAATGTCCCAGTACTGATGTTTTCTAGGCCCACAATCTCCGGGATCAATCTCTGACGGGATTGCCCAGATAAATGTGAATCTTCATCCCACCGTGGAACTTGAGTCGCCCTCTTAGCCCGTGTTTTAGACCTGTGATCGGATACCAGCCCCATGACCTGAAAGGGATATATGACCAGGAAACCAATCACTGACTGAGATGCGTACTGTAGATTTTGCAGAATGGGTGCCTGTTCAGCAGGCACAAAACCGGCCACAAGCCCTAGCGCAAGGCCTAGCAGGGCGGGCAATGTGAGGTAACACCAATGTCGTCGATGGCGTGCATGAGTCGGGGCCGCATCGTTAGTGCAGCAAACGCCTGTCATTGTCAAGACTCCGCATAAGATCGGGATGAATACCCAAAGCCACTGCCGCTCTATTGTCAAGTAGCACCAAAGCCCCGTAGACAGAACGGCGGCGGTGACGAGGCCAACACATGATACTGCGAGTATCCAGACACCCTGTAAGGGAAATATGGAAAGCCATAAATATATCTCGACCCACAATTAGTATTGTCTAACTCAACGTTCAGCAGCAGTTCTTACAATTTCCGCTCCAAGAAAAAGCGCACTAATAATCTCCCAAGTGCAGAATAATGCAAATGCAGGCGTACGGGTTCTCGATATCCGACGAGTGATAAAAAATGCTGTAAGGAGCGCAACCGAGACAAGGGATAAAGTGACAATGGCGACCTTGAGCACACAGTGCCTAAGTTTCGAAATGGACTGCGGATCGTAATACGCGCGAACGAGGCAAATAGTGAGGTACAGCACTCCGAGGCCAAACACAGTAAGAGCTGGGCTGTACTCAGCCACGCCGATGGCCTTCATCGTAAAATAAAGAGCGGTGTGTTTTTGCATTGGACCTTTCTGTCACATTGCCACGTCTTATATAACGCGGCTTCGAGAGTAACGTCCAGCAGAACTCGTGTCTCGGATCCATTACGAAGGTGAAGGTGCTGGACGTATTAATTCCTGCATCAGCATGAAGATCATATCCTATTCTGTCAGATTTGTTAAAGTTAACAAATCTGACAGAATAGGATATGATCTTCATGCTGATCGCTGCCTCCGATGGCTAGACTGGTTAAACTTGTCTGGGACTAGCGGCACCCCAAGTCATGTGCACCTGTAGCTTTCCTCCGCGGACGGCATGACAGAGAACCGGACTCGACCTTGTCCCTAGCATCCTCGCAACTGAGCGCGAACATTTACCGCAATATGGCACAGGAAATAGCAGAGTTCATTTCTCTTGATGATCTCGATCAACTTTTCTGCAACTTCTGGCCTAAGTTTTCTGATAGTACGAAGACAGTCCTACTTCGCGAGCTCCGTCCATACCTCAGCCGCTGCGCAACTCTCCTGCCTGTGTTGGAGCCACGTCTCTTCCGAACAAAAGCAGCCAAATCGCAGGTGCATTCAAGATCATCAAAACCCGTATCGCCATTACGGATACCTGAAAATCCGGCGCCGGAGTGCAGTGGAGCACTGCCTCCAGCTTGCCCGATATCGCCATCCAGACAATCGACGACTCAACCATTGTTACCAGCGCGGCCCTCTTTGACTGCAACGGCGCCTCCGCCATCTCTCCAGCCAAAATACTTGCCTGGTCTACCTGAAAATGTAACCAAGACATTGCTTGGCACCTCTGCCTCGGGATTTTTCCAACGCAATGGGAAGAGATGTACAGAGCTATATCAGGCTCTGGTTCATGGCGAAGAAAAGCAATGGTTAAACGCCATTGAGCAACGACTTCGCTATCTCGGTCTTTATATCTTACAGATTGGACTCGTGGATCATGGAGATGATGATGTTTTCCATCATACGTGGAATTCGGCAAAGCGGAAAATTGCTAAAGTGGCAGCGCTCCACAACCCATCTATCCCGAGAGAGGAGATCAAAAAGGACATCGACCGGTATCTTACACGAGGCAAAATGTACTGGGACCTGATGCAAGCATATTCCATCAGCGACATAGTCGGCCTTAGCCCTGATTATCTCAACCTGTGAGATCAAGCAATATCCTTACTACAGCCCTCTGCTAAACTCTCTAGTTACGAGCGCCGGACAACTAAGGCAAAATATCGAACATTCCTTTCAGATTTGAAACGAGAAGGGGCGAAAACAACTGCTGAACTTGCTCAACTTCCTGAAGCCGCGAGAACGCTCGAAAGAATAGCACAGAGGAACTTGGATTGGATCTGTGCTGTTTACCAGACTTGGTTTGCCGGCCGAAAGCGAAGTCATGATTACGACAAGGACGAGACCATAATTGGGAGCGACGGCTGCCATGGCGAAACAAATAAAAGAAGGCGCAGATTGCCGCCAGAGGCTTCTGTCACGGGGTTTGCGGATGCTGTCCTCGATGGCCAACCACTTTTCCGTGAGACTGCCGCCGAGACAGCGCCACGGTCTACAATTATGTCACAAATCCCGTCGTTGGATTTGCTCGCAGATACTGCCCTGTTAAGCTTGCAGGCGGAAACGTTTGCACGCCAGACTCATGAGACGGACGCGAACCTTTTCCCAAAGCCCGTAGTGGCGATGCCAAGGCCATTCACAACTTCCTATTCTCTTTCCGAAAACTTTCCGCACTCTCAACCTGCTTCGAATTCCACTGCCGCGAGCGATGGTGATGCCATGCAACTCCGTTCCAACCACGCCGCCATTACAGCCATTAGCACCAACAATACTACTGATGCTATTGATGTACATCCTGCCAGTTTCACCGGCGCTGAATTTGGCAGCAACTCTATCGACGTGGATCCTACCAGCTTCACCGGCGCCAATTTTGGCTTTGCCTCTGGCAACGTTGGTTCCAACTCTGTTGACGTGGATCCTACCAGCTTCACCGGCGCCAATTTTGGCTTTGCCTCTGGCAACATTGGTTCCAACCCTGTTGACGTCGATCCTACCAGCTTCACCGGCGCCAATTTTGACCTTGCCTCTGGCAACATTGGTTCCAACCCTGTTGACGTCGATCCTACCAGCTTCACCGGCGCCAATTTTGACCTTGCCTCTGGCAACGGTGGTTCCAACCCTGTTGACGTCGATCCTACCAGCTTCACCGGCGCCAATTGTGCCCTTGCCTCTGGCAACGTTGGTACGAATCCTGTTGACGTCGATCCTACCAGTTTCACCGGCGCCAATTGTGCCCTTGCCTCTGGCAACGTTGGTACGAATCCTGTTGACGTCGATCCTACCAGTTTCACCGGCGCCAATTTTGGCCTTGCCTCTGGCAGCGATTTCAGGCAAGCCTTTTGCGAGAGTAATGGTTTAGGGCTCTTGTTCGGCATTTACTCTCCTGCTGTTGCAGTCACACCTTCGTTCCCACATCATGATACCACTTTTCTGACGCAGCATAAGACCCTCTGCGAGTCGCGCTCGAGCTAATGAGCTCGTGAAGTCACGCAGCACGTGGGCTTAAGTTCGATTTGACTATCCAAAGAAAATATAATGTACATCCATCGCTAACTTGTATTGTAATTTTCCTCGAGATGCTGCCCGTTTCGTGCAATGGGAGTCGCAGTCGCGTATTATCTCTTGCATCTTGTATGCTATACTTGTCTCCATCGATTAATATTAGATCGCCAATTCCGAAATTATACGTGCGGTCCGAGTCGCCCGTGATTCTTGCCATGATCACCTTCCCCTCTTTCTTCTATACAAAATTTAGTCTTTTAAAAGTCTCTCACGTACACGATTTCATCTGACATACCAGTGTCCCCAGTCGCTGGTTTATTACTGATGGATCATATTCATCCATTTTTGCAAGTTTGGGTGTCCAGTTATCTGGATTCTGCTTGACGAAGTCCAGCAATTCGTCCAATAGCACCCCGTCATCTTTGCTCAGTGGAGTCGTCTTAAGTGCTGAGCTCATCAGGATATGTCAACACCAGCTATTCCGCCTTTCTCTGCGTCAGGGTGAGTGCTATTTTATATAGGTAGGTGGTCCGCGTTGCGAAAATATTCTGCTGCGTGTCGCGGGGTGTGGAGGGGTAGGCAGAAGAGCTTGGGCATGGATACTGCACGTGATATTCCACGTGACAGTGTGGGGTATCAGCACTTGCCGTCGCATGACGAACAGGCAACAGTCACCTTCCCATCTCCCGGATTCAAGTCCCTTTCTCACAAAGTCCCTTCTCTTTAATCATTTTCACAGGCCACTGCCCTTAGGATCTGGGGTCATTATGTTTTGCGCCTCTGATGCATGTAAGCCACTGTTTTCACTACCGCTCAGGCGTCCATTTACTCACTGAACGACCGCCTCGGCAACCGCACGTCGTTCCAACGGATATGTGTCCAATCCGCAAGAGAATAAATACGCTCGCTCCGACCGATCATGTCGTGCGGACTATAGTGCGTCTCGCTCGGGATCTGCAGCCCAGCTACCCACCACCCACCACCTGTGGGCTGTCATAGAGCCGCACTACCGTTTACCCGCGTTGTTGCATCTGGCGGGGCTCAGCCTGATATGCTTGGTAGGACCAACGCAAACTCCTCCGTGTCGGATTTTTGCGTTCATCTTTCCACCGCCAACGCTATTTACATTCATTCCTGTTTTGAGACGCACAGGCACGCGCTCTCGCAGGCTATTTTCACTTGGCGCGCACCTACGGCATGGCCCAATATTGTCGGCAAAACCTCCCGAGCGTCTGTGTCTAACCGATTCCACGCTACGCTGTCTACCAGCAGATCCCTATCATGGTACTCCCATCACTGAAACAAGAACTACCGGCGCCGCTGCCTCCATTCCAGCACTTATTGCGGCAGATTCAGCTTCTGCATGGCGCGCAGCATAATACACGAGATGCACGAGAGCAACTCCATAAGTGGCCGAAGGCAAGCCCGCCCTCTGCCCACAGCATCGCTCAGCTAAAGGAGTATTTGCAAGGCTGCGAACCGGAACCGTGGATGTTCTTGACGCCGGCAGGACTTTACCGTTGCCCTTTTTGCGACGACAAGGACAGGTCAAGCCTGGTGGCTTTTGTTAAGCACATTGAAACGCGTCACGCGTATTCTATATAGTCCCCAAGCAAAGACTAGCGGGAATAGCCGTTCATTCGCGAGAAAGTTTCGCGAAATAATGCCTAGTTAGGGAGTTGGTCTATCTTCCAGTCTCCTTGCACGGAAAGATGTAACTCGCACGCGGAACGGAGGCTATTCCCACAAACTTATCAGTGGCCCGCCGTCTATCCCTGCTTGTCACCTGCTCACCAAGTCTTTCATAATCTAAGTGTGGCTGATTTCACAATACATACTCTATAATTTGTCAAGTCTATAACTGTATAATTATGGAGTTGTCCCGCACTGTTTTTTTATGTTGTTCTAACGACGGTTATCTCATGGATAGAATAGTCTGTCATTTGCATCATCTATTGTACCTCATTTTCCTTCACTCTTGCTCATTATCCCTATTGATTCTTGCATGTTCACCTGCTATCAAAGTTTGAGCGCGGCCGACCATCACAGCAATTACCATGGCTTATCCACCACACGCGTTCAGCTGGCCGCCCAACATCCCCAACTACCGCCTGATGCATGGTAATGGTCTCCTGCCGAATGATCTGCTGCAATCTATGGCTTATCAATACGTTGTTGGCCTTCCGTACAGCACGCAGCCTGCGCCGCCCACGTTTACCGCAGTATCAGGGCCTTACAGCTTTCCACAGCCCATTGCCAACCTTGCCGTTTGAATCGCCATTCCGCACCGACTACCAGGAGCGCTCCATTCAGCCTGAGTGCGATATGGTCATTCAGCGTGACAACCCTCCACGAGATGCAGGTACCCTCGCCTTCCACCCCCGGCGACTCTGTTGCATTGGCATGGACACGCTCACTCCGTAATACCCATATCCCGGTATGCCTCCGTCAGCTCCTGGACATATCTCTCCCTCTCCTTTAGCTTCCCCTCCACAAACTCCTCCGCCCGCCTGCCCCAGTAAGAGAAGAAGACCTCGTCAAAAATGGACTCGTCGGGGTGCGCCTTGTTGAACAGCGGCTGGACGTGCCAGTTGAAAAGATTGTACATGGCCTTGGGCACAGTCGCGGCCGAGAAGTACCAGAAGCCGCCGCTGTCCCAGGCCCGCCGCTGTGCCGTCGACTGTCCGACCCAGCCGTTCCGTTGCGTCTCTTCCTCTTCGTACACGGTTAAGTACTCCTTGACGGCTGTATCAAATTCATCGCGATCCTCTTGTTTGTAGAATCCATCGATGGATTTAGACGTGAGCCAGTACGGGGGCCCCTGCATCTCCGCAGGCAGAGTGTGCGCCCACTCGAGGTCAATGATAGACGTGATGTTCCACTGCTCATCAACAAAGATGTTGTTCGGGGTGAGGTCAGTCAGTGTCAGGTAAAACAGCCCCTGCTGCGCGTCTGCGTTAACAAAGTGGTGCATGACAGCGCGCATCCCCACGCTGGCTGCCAGCTGACGCTGACCATCCTCGACGTCAAAGATGGCGTTCGGTTGGCCACGCAGCTTCGCATCCTGCAGCGAAAGCAGGTCAGACAGGTAGCGATCCACCTCGGAATACGTGCGCCCGCGCGGTATTCCCGACGGGATGCCCTCATTCTCCAGCATGTGCATATACAAGTTCAGCGGCCTATTGCTTAACGCAAGGGTATCATCATCCTGGAGGCGGAAAGCCCCGAGGCGCTCTTGCGGCATCGCGTTCATGGAGAGACTGATGCGCGACAAGCCCCGGAACAGGTTTTCTCGGCGCTTCTGATCGTGGCAGTTCTCACGCCAAGAGTAGGCCAGGCATTCCCCCGGCGCTTCACTGATCAGGAGGAATCCAGAAGGGAGGCTGTGGTGGATGGGATGTCGTGTATAGCGTATTTGGGTGCTGCGCCCGAGAAGACGAGTTACGAAGCGGTCGAGATGTGCCCAAACCCGACGCCACCAAACAGTATTTTGGGGATGGGTAAACTTCAAACGACGTTAGCAGAGACAAGGGCAGCAGTAACGCTTGCATGGAAGGCAGCATACAGATAGGCCGTTGGGCAATCCAAACGCGTACAATGTAGGTATCGGCACATCTTGGCAATGCTCTTGCAGCCAGAGATACGTCGCCGTCTCGGTGCGAATCTTCTCATCCACGTTGCCAGGGAATGGACCCTCTCCGATGCGATGCGGCAACGGGAGCCGCAGATACGCATTCCTGCCCTGCGGCAGCCGCACCAAGATCGCAACATTGAAGCTGCCAGAGAGCCATATCTGGGACGGAACGATGCGGCACGTCTGCACTCGGAGCAGCTTGCAAATCATATCCTCGAGCGCAGTCCTTTGAGCTTCGATCGTATCGAAGAACTGCCGTGCGTAGACCGGGTAGCGCAGCGATGCCAATTCATCGTCTTCGCTCTCTACGGCCACTGCTAGGGATTTCGGTACCCGATTTGCCGCGCTGGCCAGCAATTTGCGCTCCATCGGCCTGACGCTGGCTTGGATTGCTGATGTTGCAGCAGGGAGCTGGTATTCGGGAAATGTAGCCTGTTGGCAGGGAGCAACTGAGTAGCGAGCTAGTCAGACCCACTCGCCCGTTGGGCCTCCTGCCTTCGTGCTGAGAACTCAGCGAGTTTAAAAATCCAAAATACAATATAACTTTGGCATTCTTTTTTGCAGAAAAATTGGCCTAGTCATTGCCAGAATAGAGAAGTATAGCTTTTTAGTCTACCTGCGCATGTTGGAGTCTGGGCCATCAGTGATGTCTGTGTATGGAGGCATAGGTGGCACTTCTGCTTGTAATTTATGGTCTTTAGACGGATATGTATCCTGCTGTCTAATGGTAGCCACTATGTCTTTCGTTTCGCTTCATCTTTACCTTTCTTCTTGTCTTTGCCCTTTCCGCGCCTTTGCTGCGCCGCCTCCGCGGAGCTACTGGCAATATCCAGACTGGGGTTATTCGCAATCTCCTGCGAGATCAGTCGGCCGCTATAAACCCCCCGGGCGTTGCGAGCCGAGTCGCCAGACGACGCGGCCAACCGTTCCGCCCTCTCGCGGGCTTGCAACGCGAACTGCCTGTTTTGTGAACCGCCCAGGTTAGTACGGGCTTTTGTCCTCGCCTCTGGGAGTGTCGCGGCGCTTACCAATCGTCCAGCCAGAAGCTCTCGGGTAGGTTGCTCTTGCTCGTGACGCGGTTGTAGTAGACTCGGCCGCCCTGCTCCCCTCGTACATAGTTATTGTTGATGTGCACTTCGGTGATTTGCCAGAGTTCCATCTCCTCCACTTGCTTGCCGTTGCCCATTGTGTTATAGAAGCTGGCTGCTGGCAGTCACGACGGCAGGATGATAGCTGTCTCGGTCCCTTGCCTCAGTCTATATGCAACGACCAGTTGCTGTTACTACTGTAGCCTGGGAGAGGTGTTGTATTATAGACGAGGTAGAGCTGATGCTGCACGCCTCTGCCTCGAGCGGGGCAGGAGCAGCAACAGACGGTAACTGTCCTTTGCCCGCGATAGGTGGAAGAAAAAAGTGGCTGTGTGTCAGGTGGCTGGCGGAGGCGGCCTGATATGCGGCCTGCAGGAATCCACGCGCCAGCCGTGATGCCATGCATGCAAAGTCTAGGCAGCAGCCACACTAACTTATCCTATACTATATTGAATTTCATAACGCGGAATTAACGCCATTGTTATGCAAACTAAGGCTACCAAATGGCGGGAAAACGGACAGGATCCACCAAGCACTGCGTACAACCAAAGTAAGCGGTATCACTCGCAATGGACAAGTTTCTAAAAGCAAAGCTTAAAAAGTGCCTTTCTTGTCGGCGACAGTTTACTTCTGGTGAAGGTCTTGAAGAAACACGAGCTAATAAGCCCGTTTGATTGGCTTCAGGCGGCGCGTATTTGCCATATGGGATTGGCTGGCTATTTTTAGCTCAACTAGCTGGTAGAAGTTGTCAAACCAACTCTATAGCATACGCGAAGTTTTACTCTTTAGCAGAAACGGCCGTGCATTATTCAGGTCGAACAAGTGTCCCAGACTGCAGTCGCTTAGCTTGCCAGCTTTTGTCTGTTAAGCCTCCGCTCTCAGGCGCTTACGTGCCGTCCGCTCAAGGAGTCAGGCGTGAGGGCATTCTGAAAAAATGGAAAAAAGAAGATTACGCGGACAAAGGCACCGAAGGCTCTGCTCTGGCGCCAACTAAACAGTACTACACACAAGCTTGCCTTCTTGGCCTCAAGCTGGGTCATAAGCTAGACAACAGGTGCCCTAATGTGCTACATCATTTTCATTGTATTAGCGGCAACACACGCCACCCGATTGACGCTCGGGAGTACTCATAAGCGAGCAGCTGCGTCACTACCGTTACCAGAGCTGCGATGCCCTCATTGGCCGGCGCAAATACGGGTCAAGTGGGGTGCTGTTCAAGTTAGAACTGGCACAGTTCGGCTACACTTTCGTTGGCAACGGCAGCGTGTCCGCGCGTCCGAGGCGCCTGGAGCATGAGTGCAGTGTCTTATCAGCGACTTAAAAAGCTTCAGGGTAAGGTGGTATCTGTCCACCTGGGTATGGTCTCGGTCGATCCTGGCTACCTCTTGCCTGGTGGTGCATTCGTGGTCTGTATGATGCTGCTTTCATGGGCTGGGGTGGCGATGGATGCGGCGGCACCAAATCTCGAATGGTAGGCGCAGCGATCCATACAAACGATCTACGAGAATGTTGTGAACCACCGAGATGAGCGTGAGCACAACCTGCTCTGGAATGCTGAGCCATGCCGTGTGATGGTGATTGATTTCGATCATGCTACCCTACTACTACCACCTAAACACAAGCGATTGTCTAAACTTCCTATGGCGGGGAGGAAACGAAATAGAGATGAGTTCAACTATAACAGCGGGAAGCGGGGTGTGCCGGGTTTGTTGAGACTTTCTGTGCAGTCTGTACAATCTGTACGATAGGTTTAGACACGTTTATGCCGGGGGAGGACGTCATGCGATAAGATGATGTCGTGGCAGATTTTTGGAGCTGAACCGGTACGCTGCGAAAGAATGCCAATTATATATAAATTACCTACATAATCATGTACCATTTACCCTCGCCCATGCTCAAAGATTAACCCTAGCTTTCGTGCTTCCTCGCGCCACATATCTGAGCCAAATACATCGACAACCATGTCTTTAGCTTCCTTGATGGCCTCATCCCCTTCAAGATGGTCGAGCGGCAGCCAGGTCGGCTCCCAATAAACTTCGTACTCGATAGCACCGCTCGCTGCCCGTCGTGCCGCTCCCAGACGCTGAAAGGCGTACGCCTGGCATCGGCTCACGGAGGCGCTCTTCTTCTGCACCCGTTTTTGTGCTCTAGAGTGGACCGTCTTATCACGTCGGGACACCCGCGATGTTGGGCTCCCTTGCGGTGCGCCCGTTTTTGCGGACTTTTCTTCGCCTCGGTCGTCGTGGTCGCGGGAACCGGGTAGAATCGCACTGTGCCCCCCTGCAAAGCTTGGTTAGCCAATCCGTAAAGTAGCCCGCTGCATTACATCTACACGTCACATACCTTCATTGGTTCGGGTGTCGGAGTTGCTATGAGGCGTTCGGGCAACGTCGCCGCGCATTACCTGCTCGTATTTCGCCATGAGCGCTCGAATGTGGTCGCCGTTGTCAGAAAACCGGATCGTAGTTTTGTTTCCGGCAACAGGCGATGACGAGCTGTTCGAAGGGGTCATGCCAGAGCCAGAGTCCAGACCGCGGTTGGCCTCGAACTCTTCTGTTCCGAGTACCGGTAAAGTATCATAGGAACTCGCAGAACTGGCCGGTGAGGGGGCGAACGAGATTGGAAAGTCTGCTGAGCACCCAGCAGTCTGGGGAAAACTCTCCTCTCCGACACTGACAGAGCTGGCGGGTGAAGAAGCCAGCGACACGGGCGAGTCTGCTGAGCAGCCGGATCTCTGGGAAAAACTGACCTCTGCGCAGGAATCGGAGAGTTTCATCTTGTTTGACAGTGCTTGATTCGCTTGACGGTAACAACGTGAAGTGAAAGAAAGAGAGGATGTGTGGAAGTTCGGTCCTTGGACGGAGGAACTGGCCTCTATTTAACTTCGCATTCTGCAGCCACAAACGACCACGGACCGAGCTAGTACGTCCAGACCAGCCATTGCGTCTGCACGCACCATCGTGGTGTCGTAGCTTCCGTGGGTAGCATGCACGCCGCTACTGCACCAGCCAGCCAACTGCGTAGACACCTCCTTTTTTCCACTTCAGAAAATAGCCAGGTGCCTCGCAATTGAGAGAGTAGGTTTTTTGAAGCCACTCCAAAAGCCCAAGCCCTTCCAATCTCGTCTCAGCGTAGCTCGTCATCCTTCGCAGAACCCGAGCTAAATGCCCGGAAATGTTGAATCCGAGCTGTATTGGCCCGCACTGAGCTGTAGCATCCTTGGGGAGATAGCAAATCACAATGTTGACATCCGGTCAGGCACTCCCCACGCGGTCACAATCAGCGGACCTTCATCGGTGGCTCTTTAACCAGCTGACGCAGCTAATGCAGGTCGCAGTCACTGCAGCCAGCTGAACACGAAGCCAATCCACTAGCTCTGCTCGCCCACGCGCTGCCAGCCATTGACGAGCGGGCATCGTGGCCGTGGAAGCAACCGAGGCCGGTTTGGACACGTGTCATTCGGAAAGTGTCCGAAGGGCGGCAGCGCACAGCTGTACACGTCACCATGCTTCAGGCCGTGACGAGCTGACGTGGCAATGCGGCATCTGCCCTGTTTGTCGCAGTGGGTCGTTTCAGCAGCGGCACGAGCGATGAGGGGGCAGTTCTGGAGGGCTTCCTTTTCTTTTCGTCGTCCGGTTCGCCGGTGTATATGGCGAAGTACTCGACGGAAAGAGATGTTGATGCATCGATGAGTAGTGGCTCGTCAATCACAACTCGACGGGGAGCGCAGAAAAGGAGGTCGGCGTGCAACGCCCACTGACAGTGTCGCGATAGGGATGGGAGGACGGGCTTATGGCGCACAACGCTGTCGGGAACGATGGGTCCAGTAGACAAAAGGGGAGGGAATGTGAAAGCCGTGGGCTAGGGGGGAAGGCAGGGCGGGGAGGTGGCCAGGTCTTATAGAAATCTATAAAGCGGCAGGTGCTGAAAGTGGGGCGGACTTTCAGAAAAAGCAGGCGGTGAAGCGGGGCAGCGAATTTGCAACGAACTACTTTACATCTATAGTAGGGCACCAGTCTCTTAACGGCCTGATAATAGGATACCCCGCACACTATGGCATTTGCACTATGCATACATGCCTAAACCGAGGCTAGAAGTCCAACCACTAATATGATGTTTGGCTGGTACCTTCCCAATTATAAGCTACTAATTTATTATAGTGCTTAATTTGCCTAGCCCCCGTTTTCGACCATTTATTCATAGTGATAATATAGTCTTATCCGCCAGAATTTTTATTTTATTAAGTAATAACCATTTAAACTAAATCATATACTTATAAACTATTACCTGGTGATAAGTAAAGCGACCTTAGGGTATTAATTATTGTTAGGATAGGTCACTAAGAGACGTCGTATATGGGTGTAAGGGGACGAGTATATGCGCTGCCTGCATGGCCCTATGGCGAAATTTATATCATTTTTTACCATTTTAAAATATTCCCCTAATGCCGTGTAGATGCGCGCTCCTTCTACACAGGGGCCCCATAACTTTCCTGCCCATATATGGCACCTTCCCTAATAGTATAATATGACGTGGTATATTTAATATATAACGTGATATCAAACTTCCCCGCGTGCTAAACAAATAGATACGGCGATAGGTGGAGTATACTGTGTAATGAGATGCTGGTAGGCGGGTTATGGTACCAAGAATCCCTTGGACTATACTACTAGCAAATTTAAAACCATACACGGTCGGCCTTTATCATTTATTGGAAAGCAAGCTATATTTTGTACCAAGTGCAACAACTTAATGTCGTATCTAGTTATAACAATGTGTCCTGAACTTGCTAGTTCTTCAACCGACTATACTCAAACTGTAAAATAGCCTAAAGAACCAAATAAAATTACCAGGAGAAAAGGTGCCTGTGAAGCCTGTAGGAGGCGGAAGACTCGCTGTAATCTTTGCTTCAATATCCTTGACTTTATATATATGCTAATAGTTCTGATGCCTACAGGCGACGGACAACAAAAATGTCAGCACTGTCAGGTTTGTGTTACATCGATGTGACACTACTTTGGAGGATAATTATGCTAAACTTTTTGGCGCAGAGGCTTGGCCTAGCTTGCAATTATCTCCTAACTCAGCGAACGCAATAGAGCTCCCTCACTAGCATCGACATCGACATTTCAGCACTACATGACGGGTCGACAGGTGTACCTCGTTCAAATTCGTTTTCCTACCGACCAATAAGTACTATGGCTGAAATCCAAGAGCAATTTGACTTCAATAGTCCCGCCGACATGCCATTCTTAAATGAGGTCGATAATATCAATTGCATTTCTGGTGATGCGAATGCCCCACCCCGATTATCCTCACCAGACATTTACTCTGATTGGGACAAAACCCCTGGAAATGATCGAGATATTTTATCGAACTATCTCCAAGTGGATTTTGGTCACACGAATACTGAAACTTTCAAATCATCATCTACTTACGACTCAATCGATGATGGCATGGCATCATCGCGGTTGCTTGGCAGCAACGACACAAGTTCAAGCCAACCAGCCAGGGAACTTCCCCTGCAGATCGATCGTGTAAGCTTTCGATGAACTTTTTCAGCACAATTCCGTCAGCTGTTCTCTATTTTCCAGCTATTAATAATGATACCTAGAAAAAACAGCCAGATTTCATGATTGAAACCCTTTTGGAGTGTTTAGAGAGCCAAGGTGGCTGGCGGCCAACACTTTCGAAGCACAATCTGTCCGAGCAACTTCGGACAGTTTTATACCAGAGCGTCAACTCATTCACTAATTATGGCATTAAAAGCGCCATAGATATCGACGAGCTCGTTGTCAAAGTGGATTCCTCTTTTGTGAGGACATGTATTAGTGGTAAGTAAAGGCAACCTAATTTACGGATATTTCAGTAAGTTAATACTAATGTCCTAGCATGTATCCATGATGTACAAGGGTATAGTAACCTATGCAACGGTATATACCACGATATATCTAACAGTAATAGTATATCCACCTTTCTCGACGGTGTGATTCTAGAATCAGTGGCCGAAGATAAGCTGGGCTCCCCATTGAAAACTGCCTTATTTTACTCAGTCATGGCATTGGGTATGTTTATACGCGGATCAGAACTGAAGCCTACACACCCGGCATACAATCCACAGGCACTGCTGAATGGTGCCGTGAAAATCAGGCCGAGGTTCGCTGGTGAGAGTGAATTTTCGCTTGGTCATCTACAGGTAAACATACCTCAAGCCTTCACGCATACTCTTTCTGTATTGGATAACAGACAGTACAGGTGCTTGTTGTCATGGTATGAAATCGATCCCCAGAGGTGTAATTTCCTATAATTGAATTATCAGAGCTCAGCTAATAAAGTTCAGGCATATACTGCCGTTTTAATATCTGCACCACAAGCTTCAATTCTTCTCTATGAGTCCATCCACTACTGTTGAGAGGTACCACCGGTATCGGAACAATATTCCTCCGCAGCCTATATATATTATCCTCTGTACAAACCATCATAACTCTTCAAATCATTCAATATAACTAATTATCTCCCCATACCTTCTATTATAATCTATTACTTATTTTAATAAATTATAAACCTAAAAACATTATTATTATAAAAAGCTTATATATCTTAAATAATAATATTTAAAGAATATAATATTTTAAAAAATTATATAAATTAATATTATTATTATAAAATTATTATAAGAGTTTTTTTTAATAAAAAAAAGAATTAAGAAAATTTAAACCTAAGATTATTATAATATTTAAATTATTTAAAAACTTTTATTAATTTTTATTATAAAAATAATAAATTAAATAATATT
>JAZHPD010000092.1:0-82366 GCA_037575805.1 Lecanicillium sp. G3 | reverse complement strand
CCCCCCCCCCCCCCCCCCCCCCCCCCCCCCCCCCCCCCCCCCCCCCCCCCCCCCCCCCCCCCCCCCCCCCCCCCCCCCCCCCCCGCCCCCCCCCCCCCCCGCCCCCCCCCCCCCCCCCCCCCCCCCCCCCCCGCCCCCCGCCGGGCATGTCGTAAAAGAAAATATTTGTAAAGGATTGTTTGTGGCAAAAAGAGTCACAGGTTCTGGCCGGCGTCACTCAGAGCGAGGTTTGTCTAGAGCAAACCACTTCGACGTAACACCGAGCCAGCTGCAGGCCCTTCCACTTGGGGTAATGTTGGTCGGTTTGATCTAGTCCGCGTCATCCTCGGCAGCATCAGCACCGGCAGGTGGTCGGACAGAGTCGGGATTGTGTCGTCCATACCACCACTCGTCTTCCTCCTCGACGCCGTCCAGGCGAATCAGGTCGAGCATGACCTGCTGGTTGCGCTTGATGTCCTGTGTCCGGGGAACAATTTTGCGGTCGAGGATGAGGGCCTCTGCCGTCGTCAGCCATATTTGCTGCAGCACGGGCAGGTCGTGGAGGATCTTGTCGGCCTGCTCGGATTCGAGGGGGGCCATGGGCACGTCGGCCGCCAGGCTCGTGTGGAAAATCCAGTTGGGGTCAAAGTAGCCAGAGCTGTCAATGTCCATCGGCTCGGGGCTGCAGGCCTTGTTGGCAGCTTCGCTAAAGGACGAGCGGTTCATCGTGCGGTCACCGCTGGTCGACTTTTTGCGGCCAAACGAGCGCAGCCCTCCGAGACGGGCCTTGGTTTGCGGTTCGGCGATCGGCTCCCTCGTGAGACCGCTGTACCACACATCAACTGCCGCTCTTCGGCTGTTGTATCCCTTGATTTCCCAAAGCCTCTCGACCTGTCGCAGGCCGCCCAAGCACAGAATGGCAACGTGTACTTCGTCGGCGGGCTTCTCGCGCAGGTAACCTCGAAGTGATCGCTCGACACGACCAACATATGTCGGGGGCCGCAGACGACGGCAGAAGGAGGATATTACGAGGGGGAACACTTCGTGCACGCGCAGCAGCGTCTGATCGTCGTACATGTCCATGATCTTCTTCTCGATGGGGTTGAGGGTGTAGGGTTCGCGTTGCAGGCCGTGGCCGCCGTTGTTGGCGATGTGTTCGAGGTGGAGCTTGCGGTAGGTTTCGAAGAAGTGGAAGATGGTGAAGAGGAGCGGGATGAGTCGGCGGCGCATAATCTCATGCTGGGGAGCAAAGGCCCTGCGCTGGGCTTCGGTGGTCTGGAGGAAGATGTCCTTTGTGATCCATTCGCACATGAGGTAGGCCAGCTTGGCGGCGACGTGGAGACGATGCCATATGCTGCAGAGGTTGTGGAAGTTGTAGTCGGCGGCGTCTTTGATGGGGTATAAGCGGAGGGCGTAGGCGGGGATGTGATTTTCGACGTGGTGGCGTACGATGGGCCCCTCGTTTAAGGTGATGAGGGTGTGCCAGGGCTTGGATGTGAGGCGGAGGTTGAGGACGTCGGTGAGGGGCAACGACGAGATGATTTGAACCTGCAACTCGTTGGGCAGAGCGAGGAAGAGCTGGTCGAAGGGGATGGCGCTGGTGGTGGGATCGACGGCAGCAACGGGCAGCGGGACGGAGACGGGGACGGAATCGACATTGGCAGCAGGAGTAGGAATCGTAGTAGTCTTGGAGTGTCGAAGCGAGACTCGCTGTCTTATGCTGAAGAAGCGGCTCTTGTCCTTTTTGGGCTCGGCGGGCTTGGTCTGCGCATCGGCAGTCTTGGACTCGCGGAGGGGGAGGATGAAGGTGGAGGCGGGGAGTGTCGTCGTCGTCGTCGTCGTCGTCGTCGTCGTCGCGGCAGATGATGCCGTGGCAGCAGCTGGTGACTCGGCAGTCTCGGTCTGTGTCTGGTTTGCGTTGAGTTGGTTCAGCTTTTCAAAGTATCGCTTCGAGGCGAACTCGGTAATGTGAGGAGGGTCCATGGCGACTGGACGAGGATTATGCGTCTCGGCCATGACGGGCTAGAGGATCGACGGGCCGTCGATGTGATATGGTTTGAGCGAGCGGCTGGGCAACTGAAATACCCAAGGGTTACGAAGGGGGGCGTCAAGTCTATTGACGAAACGGCGCCCGAGCGGCCAGGCGCTGGCCGACTCGAAGCGACTTTGACGTTGGGGGTCGTGTTCAGTTGGAGAGGACCAAGACGATCATGGTGGCCCTGCGCAGGAGGGTATGTATTTGTGGGAAATAAGAGTTGTCGTCGTGCGGGCAGGCGATGCTCGAGGATTATCTCTTGGCTTCGGGCCGGAGTCTTCGGGGAAGTGCCGAGGGCGACGGTATGAAGAGATGCAACGGTGAGTTGGCTCGAAACCTGATCAGGTCGAGTACGGCCGTCGAGCGCCGAAGGGAACGTATTGTTGGAGTAGGTAAGAGGAAAAAAGGAAATCGGAGGAGAGCGACCAGGTCAAGAGTTGGGAGTGCGAGAGGGAAAAGAGGAGCGGAGCGGGTGAGACTTGAGGGAACGGATCGCTATCTGTTCTGGTGTGGGTGTGGAGCGGGCGTGGGAGAAGAGGTTAAAAAAAAAAAGAGAGGAGTCGTGTGTTTTGTTTATTTTAGTTTTTTGAATAATTTTTCGACAAGAGTGAGAGAGAGGGAGAGAGAGGAAGAGAGAAAGGCCTGCTGTTTCGCTGTGGTCGGTCGAGTCGGTGGAAGTGTTGTGGTAGTGAGGATGGGTTGTAGGAGAGCAGAGGCAGAGCGGACAGGCGTAGGCTGCGCCGGTTGTTGGTGGTGAAAATCCGTGGGACAGGAGTGGACGAGAAGGCCGGGAAGAAGGGGGTGGGGGTAAGGGTGAGAGGAGAGACGTATAGGGGTGTGTGGGCTTTTTGGTGTGGGCGAGCGAGCGAGTTGCGTCTGGGGAAAGGCCCAGAGACGGGCAGCCGGGGGGCGTGTGTGTGTGTGCGCCCTGTCTACGAAGTACAGGCGTCTTCTTCAGCGGGCGCAGCGCCTCCTCCAGCCCAGCCCAGCCCAGCAACTCCCAGCTAAGCCCAGCAACTCCCAGCTACAAGGGGAAAAGAAAAGAAAAGAAAAAAAAAAAAAAAGTGTCTTTCTGGTACGGCCGTTAGCCGGCGTAATAGTGGGGTCCGCGTCGAGTCCCTCCCCCCCCCATCCTGAGGCCCTCACTCACTCTGCTAAGGCCCCAGATAAAGTACCTTTCTGCGGGGACACCCGGCGAAAAGTGACTTGTGACACAGTGCGACAGCCCCCATGGTCCGCGACACCCCTCCCCCGGCTTGGCCTGATTGGGATGTTCCGGGCGCCCTTTTTGCTGTCCCCTGTGCTGCGGTTGCTTGCGTGCTCTTACAGTGCGGATTCCTATCCAGAGCTGCACTGTCTTGCCGCTGCGGGCGCATCTCTTGAAATCCATTTGCAAGGGTCTCCCCCAGGACGAGGACGCCCGGTTCTGTACCAAGGCCGCCCGCCGCTTGACTCTGTTGCTAAACCCAATGCTAACTAAGAGGATAAACTTGAGCTGGAATTTAGCCGAGCAAGTCCGACTCTTTTTTTTATTTTATTTTTTTTTATTTTATTTTTTGGTTGGCGCTAAAACCAGCCCAACGACTCGGAGTATTCTTTCGACCTGCTAATGCCTACAGTCACTAGCTAAATCAATAAATGAACCCGACTGCTACCCACCAACACACACACACAACAGATACACACACACACATTGACACACACATTGACACACACCAAGCAACTACACAATCCCCAAGCCTCTTTTCCCTCATCAATCCAATTCTTACGACTCAAAATAGACCCTCACCAACTTACCATCTGACTTGTCGTCTCAGAGACCAGCGCCCCATCTCGCCTAGTAGCACCACCGTCCTATCTGGAACACCTTGCGCCGCCGATACGATATCTGCATCCGTAGTTCCTCTGCCATGTCACCTACTGAATTATCAACTTGTACATGTGCCTCAATATCCTCGTGCATACATTTGCATGTACGGTAATCAAACTCGCAACCTGTACCTGTGCCACCACCAAATAGTAACGTATCCTCCCCCCCGCCGCTCAATGATGGCAAAATTCCTCCGTGTTAAAAATACACGAGACCCGGGTTTCGTAGATAACACCATTACAAGCCCAAAGAGACTTCCATAATACGCACCCTCTTTTTGAATTTTGCCATTTCCGGTATCTCTCTTTCCCACTGGGTCCCATCTATTACAACTCGGAACTGATAACCAGTCAAGACCTATATCACAACGTTATCCTTTGCCCATGCATCTCTCGGCCCGAAGCAAAGAGCGTGGTGTGGAATAAACCTTGCTTGCTTTCTCCCTCTTATGCTTTGCTGCCACACACCTCCATCGGAACTCGCACGTTTGCCTCTGACACCTTCGTCTCATTCCCCCATTGGTTGTCGCTCAGCAAGAATTCGAAACGGGAACCGGACAAAGGTATCTGTGGCTTACGAGTTGGTCACTACAGAACACCTCTTGGCCTGTAACAGGCTTTTCCCTTCCTGGTACCGCTTGTCTCTGGCACTCTACAGGGGTGAGGAATATCAATCAGCCAACCCTTGTTACTATTCCTGTTCTCCCTCCCTCCAGCGCACCAAGATACAAGCAGCACAAGAAAAGTCTTGTCAGACACGGGCCGCTCTTCAACCAAGGATCCAAGCATTAATGACCTGACAACCAGAAATCAAGCAAAGCCAAGACGACCAAAAAAAAAAAATCGTTGTCGGCCCGGTTGAAATTCTCGGCCCATGCGCCCGCTCAAAGCGGGCGCCCGCCGCCTCGTCCGTCCGTCGTCCGTCCGCCATTATCTAACCGACTGCGTTGGCGCGAATAATGGATATCGCTGCCTCTTCTCGGTCCTGGTTTCCCGGAACCCAGATCCGTAATTACCTAGCCTCACCTGTTTTTCTTTCTTCTTAGCCGGTACTTGCTGTCCCAACCGACCCCGGCTAGTCAAGTAGCAACTTGGCCTATGGAGTACTATCTGCCTATTTACCGGGGACATCGGCCCTGTTACTCGTGCAATGGGTCCCGAAGCCTCTCTCCCTCTGCCTGTTATCTGAATCCCGTGGAGCACACCAGAGTACTCCGTAGAAAAATTGCCTTTTTCGCCGCCGCATATCTTTTGTCTCCCAGGCTCCGCTGATAAACCCCCCTCCTCATAGCGTAAAAGTTACAGATTGGAGAGAAGAAGGAAAAGGCACAGGTATCAGACAGACCCCAAAATGGCGTGAGACTAGCTTGCCGTCGCGACTTTTCTCTTTCCATTCTCGTAACAAAAAAGGGCGGCCAGAACAGAGCAGCCACTCGGCGGCCCTACTCCGGTCATTCTCCGCCAACGTCCGAACCGTGTCTCAAGCGCCGTAGATCCGGGCTCTTCTCACTCTCAAGGCTCTCTCTCTCTTGCAGGCCACAGGCCACAGGCCACAGGCCACACAGCACTCAACTAAGCTGACTGTATCAGCGAGCAGCATCGTATCAGAACGAAACAATGCCTCAACATCTGCGGGCGCTCGTACCATCACGAGCTATACCATCCACCGGTATTGCGCCGTAACGACCTGGAGACCAAGGGACTCTTCTCAAATTGCTTCTCCCATGAAATGCAGCCTGCAGGAGATCAAGCAGCACCAGCTTTGCCCCTTTCTCAACCCAGGTACCATCAAAGAGAGACATGTCTTGGATTCAAAAAGGGACGCCCCAAGTGCCGCTCACTTCTGCAGTGACGCACTCCCCCCAAACCCACTGCTAGTTGACACTTTGTTTCGGAACTTTTATATCCTGCACGTTGCCTTCCTTGCCTTTTTCACTTTTTGGCGAATGGGCGATGTTGAGACCGCTCTACTCCGTAGTTTCCGATGCCACTTCCCCGTGGGCACCTTCACCTTGTTTATCGGCAATGTTGGAATCAACCCAAGGACGGACAATGTGAGACTGGCTCGTCCTCTTTGGCTCATGAGACAAGGTTGCTTCCGCATTTCCGGTCGCCACGTCGTCAACCCGTCACCACAATTTTGCCGCAACTGACCCTCACGTACTCTACAAGTACACATATGTGCCCAATGTTAGATGAGAAACTCGCTGCCTTTCCGGTTGCCGTTCGGTGCTCGACCCTCAGAGATCGGCGCAGCACCTCCACGTCACGAGAACTGTCCGGCTCTGCTGTCCGCCAGCCCCGTTCATCGTATTGCAACTCTGCGCTCTGGTATACTGTGCAGTGCCTTATCCCTTATACTGTACTGTATACTTGTACGCCTTCTTTTCAGTCTTTTTCGCCCTACAGACTGGGCTAGCCGTCGTCAGACTTTCAAAAGGTCCATTCCGGCTTCATCTAGTGGCGAAGCCCGCAGCCTTGGAGCATTCCTGTCGAGAGCCACGAGTGAACACATCTTCACCCTCTGAGACAGTGAGAAAAGAGCCCAGCCACTCGTTGGCTGTCGGAGAAATCACCTCTCCGGCTCTTTTCTGCACTGCTCGCTCGCGGGGAATTTGGCAACGCCGCCAATCCAGACACGCCAGCGCCCACCCTCGTTGCCAGGCAGGCGTTGCGGGCGTTGCGTTCCGTCGTGGAGGTCCGCGGGTAATATTTCTTCCTCGTCGCCCGGCCCCAAGGCATGCGGGAAACACGGGGAGGCGTGCTTTGGAACACATGCTGCGCAGTAGTCGTACTCTGTGTGCCAGACTGCCAGCTGTACAAGTACGGCCTTGGGCGCGGAACGGCTCCAAACACCTCTTGACTGGCCAGTTGTTATTCTGCTGACGGCAGCACCAGCACGGTGACGACGCGACCCCGTTCCGTAGCCCGTCTCCGGCTATGTCAAACCGTAAAACACGTAGGTGAGCACTTGACAAGGTGACTCGTACGTCGCTTCCATTGGTGGCTTTGTTGAATTAGTTTGGCCCTTGGCCTGCGGTTGTGGTGACTTTGCTGCAATGGCACTGTATCATGACGCCTAAACTTGACTAGCGCTCCCCCATGCAGAGCCTAAAGCCAATTCATACGAGGTGTTGCGCTGCATCGTGACAATGCGAGCTTGGGCAGGGAACACTGTGTTTCCAGGGACTTGCTGGCGAGACCCAAAATGACGCTGCAATCCTGTGCCTGGCGGCATCTCATGGTGAGGACTAGTACTTGGTCCAGCAAGTGAGCAAGTATTGGATACCCAGCCAACAACGATGCCCAATTAGGTGATTGTCTCAGCTCCCAAACATCTGCCGACCGTTCTTCCATTTGAATTTAATGGAAATTTACACAGCCGAGTGGGTGACCTCAATGCATCACGTTTTCGTCATTAATCTGATAATGACTGAGGGCGTTTGAACTGTCTTGAGTTGCCGTTATAGCAGGGCTCTGCTGTCAATCTCCCCTGTAATATTAGCACTAGGTCAAGGCAGCTGCAATGATGCTTTGTCCGAATGGGGCCAGCTGGGGCTCTTTTTCACCGAGAGGCTGCAAAAAGGGCCGATCGTGGCGCGATAGATGCATTTATTCTTTTCCGTTTTTGCATCTTTGCTTTGCCTGCAATGTAAGCCATCGTTTTGGTAGCATGGAGCAGATGCAACCAGTTGATGGCTCCAATTTCAGATGTTAGACAGAGAGGTCTACCGCCATAGGAGCCGAGCTGGGCACGCCCATCGACTGTGCTGACGAGAGCCCTTTTTGCTGCGACTGCCTGTCGTTTGATTCTTGCCCCCAAGCAATAGCTGTCTTGGCCCAGGTTAAACCGAGCGATATCCCGCGTCGGTGCCCGAGCAGAATGGGAGACGTCATGAACCTCTTTTTGCTGCAGCTGCCCGTTGCAGTCAGTACGTAATGAGCTGCAGCTGGACGTCCCAATTGGGCAACTCCAAGGCCAGCGAAGAGTCAGCGAATCGGCTAAAGCTGGGGTAATGAATGGCGCCGCCGCACTCTCGGGGTCATTGAATGCAGGGCTCGGTAAAAAAAGGACGAGGAGAAGGAGGAGAAGGAAAATCGAAGGGCTAAAATCAGTGGAGAAGAATCAAAAGACCCCATCGTTTGCGCATGGACAGTCTTTAAGCCCGTGGCAACAAAGACGTTTGCCCAACAAAGGCATTGTGTGCGACGACTCGGTCCGTATTGTGCGCAATGTGGGCTGTCATCATGATCAGTTGGGTGCGGCCGCGCGGTCTCTATGCGGCTCTTTTGACTCGCGGTGGTTGTCATATGGCCAGCTGTGTCCGCAGCGTCCGCGCCGAATATGCCCTAGTTGCACGCTGGATCTGGGAGCCACATGGGGATATTCACGGCGCTATTTGGGGCCGGACTCGCTCTGCCCTAGGCCGTAGCGGGCAACACGAGCGTGGTATGCGGCGGTGCTGCGGTCGCCTGGTCCTCTGCTGCTTAGGAGACGAGGAAAGAGCGGCGACGCCGTTGCTGGCTCGGTCGTTGCAATTGTCTCAGATGAAAATAGACGAGAGACAATGGGCCGATTTAACGGCCAGCTCGACTGTTTCCATTGTTCAGTGCTCAGCTGTCAAGGCAACGAGTCTCGTGTCGGCGAAATAGGCGCTGGCGGATAATGGCACACCAGTGAAGGCGTCTGTGGGGTGTGTGGCCTTTGTTGCTGTACATGTATCTGTATGTGGCCGGCGTTAACTTTGTGGCTGCTTCTATCTGAAGGGTGGACGGGCGGTATTAAGCAGGCATCGGTTTGAGATGATGATGAGACGAAGCTGAGACGTGATGGTGGTGATGCGGTTGGAGTGTTTGTCAGGGTTTGGGAGGTGCAAACGGCGACTACAGTCAGCGGCTGGCTTGTGTGCTGGTTTTTGTTCCCAGTAAAACAACGAGCGAATTTGCTGTGCGTATATTATTAGATCGATGTAGAATTTTAGAAATATAATTTCGTGTCTAATAAGCTTTTGAACGTTTAATAAAGTAAGTTTGGTGACTACAAACAGTGTTCCAAACAGCCACCAGGCAGAGACCGGAGCTTGGCGGTGGTGCGAACATATATAATTAACACATTCTATTATACATTTTGCGTACGTTTTCTGCAGATTAATGAACTACCAAGTTCGGAGGTTGCGAATAAAACGAGTACCAGTTCTCGGACGCAGTTCCCAAACTAACATAAAAGTCAACAGTCATGGACGATGCTGCAAGCATGATCCAATCCTCCGGCTGATACTCCTCGCCGTCCTCATATAATTGTTTTCTATACTCCTCCAGCGCAGCTTTGTAGTCTGGGCTAAGATTGAAATCCAGCCCATCTGCGCATCGGACGAGATTCACCCATCCCGGATCACCTTCGTCCAGGGGGTCGGCGTCAACGACGCTGCGCAGCGATGCCTCGTCCACCTGGACAAAGTATGTATATCGAGATATCTTGCTTTTATACCCCGACTCAAGCCTCTGGGCCGGGCCAGACTGTTCTGCAGCCTCGGCATCTACAGCCCACGAGCGGAAGCGTTGGCGAAGCGTATCCCTCGAGGCGCCCTGCAGAGTCGTCGGGTCCGACACAAAAGTCCAATCGACATTATCTGCAATTATTCCAGGTACTTTGTCGTCGCCTTGGATCTCCCGGTGCGAATGCCGCGAGACGAGATGTTTGAACCGTTCCCATGCCGCGTCATCTCCGTACGCGCATCGGTATATGACCCAGCCCCATTGCTGATGGCCGTAAAACTCGAGTTCTTGGGCCAGTTTCTGTGCCGCCGTTGGTTCTTTGCAGTCATATGACGACACGGATCGGTGCTGTTGGTACTTGCATGGTTGCTTCCGCTGCTTGCGCAAGCTGGTTGCGCCTTTTGCGAGGGGAGACGGCTGCGCGTACACGGGGCCCTTGGCGGCGACGTTGGATAAGCTTTTCAAAAAGCATGCGGCGGCAATGGAGCCGGGTCTACGACGGCATTTGCCGTATACAAGACTTGACATCCAAAAATAATTGATGTTAGAGAACGAGCGACCCCGATATATATTGCAAATGTACGCTCTCAAGCCTCGTCCGCATGTACCCGCGGTCTCAGCTGGCAGCTGCCAGCCCGCCCACCCCAACTTGAGCCGGAGCCAGGCCAAGCTCAAGCCTAGTGTCAAGTGCAAGTGCGGGCGAGGCAACCGGCGCTTGGTAGATTTGCAGTCATCATCAACACTTTTCTAGTAGCTTCATCTCCTTGTCCCTCTCCCTTGCGAGACGAAACAATCACCTGTTCTTTTTCCACAAGCCACCATCGACGGACACCCTTTTCACATTTCAACCAACACGCGCAAATCAGCACGACCACCCATTGCTTTTCCTCGCTAGCCACGCCATCTGCTCAACTCCCCAATCACATCATCACATCAACCCCTCCATCCCAGGCTGGCCCCCTCTCGTAATCTCTCTCCACCAGTACTCCGCGCCGCCGATCCGTCGCCTGTCAGCCCTTGCCTTGTTAGCTGCTCGGTCTTTATTTTTATTTTTTTAACTAGCAGCTGAGTTTCGCACACCCTTCCGAACGTATACGACGACGCACGCTTCTTCTCGTCCAAGACAGCATCTAGGCTGCCAGCTCCTGCTAGTTACTCTGGGCTCCGGTCTTCGACATCACTCCGACCTGCTGCTGCCACTGCTACACACATATACATCTCCTTTTTCGGGCCGTCGTGCTTGTGGGACGTCACGCTGCTGTGCAATCTAAATCCAAGAGTTCCCCCGCCGCCGCCGAACATCCATCCCTCAATACTACACTTCTGCCGTGCTGCGCCGCGCTTCGAGTGATACGGCAGCTTACTCCAGTTCGCCGGATACAACCCTACTTGCACAGCTCTCTCTCGGCCGCATAGGGCCCCCCTCCAACTCACAAGGCTCTTTTCTGCCTTGAGCCCTGAGACCTGCGTCCCGTCGCTGCATCAAATCGAGACCTAAAGCCACGTCCCCGGCGCATCTTTCCACCCGTGGTTACAGTCGCGGGCGCCGTCATGGAACCGGCTTCGGTCGATCCTCGGTCTGATGATGCCCAGTCAGACCAACCACCGGCGGCCGCCATCGGCACCGCTCACCTAGCCCGCTTCGAGTTCAGCGACGAGGGGACAAAGATTCTCATGGTTGAATGGCAGCCCGAGGCAGAGGCTGACTCCACCGTCGCTGCTGATGCCGGAGATGGTGCCGAGCCGTGTCCCGAGTCCGGCTCTGCGGAGACGTTATCTGCTCCGGAACCGTCTTCGGGTGAGCCCCATCAGGCGGAGGATGCTGGCTGGGAAGTGTCGTGGCCGGGAAAGTCTACAATGCTTCCTGCCAGGGATGCAGACCAGGACGGCAGCAAGCGCCGCGTCTACTTCCTCTTGCCCCACGACGTCCCCGTCCCTCCGACAGTCACGATTGCACGCCGCGGCCGCTCGAGCTTGGTCTTGAAGCCGCTGCCTGCCATATTCCCGCCGGGCTTCGACGCCGAGCCAGGATCGCGGGGCGTTCTGCATACACTGTGGGCAAAGCGTCGTCTGCGGGAGCTGGATCGCGAAATGGACGCCGAGATGAGAACAAACGCAGAAAGCGTCGGTCTTCAGATGGCCTACTCCGAGAAGCAATGGATCATCGAAACGTTTCTGAGCCCGGCGCAGGCTCCCAACGCGGGACTGCCCCTCTCGCCACGATCCCCCGTCTCCGGCCGTCTCGGGGAGAAGCTAAAAGGACTGCGCCTGGCAACTGCTCCAGGCGATTTGTTGCCCAGTCCAACCGGTAAGCGAACGAACCCAATCAGGAAGCTTCTCGGCCAGGACTAACACATTACAGCAAATACGTTTACGGGAGCCGATGCTCCCTCGCTGACGCTGTCGCCCGGCGGAGACGACATCGCTGTGCCTTCTTTTGCGTCAATGTCGTTCGGCACCGCCCCCATGTCGCTCAATGCTGCAGCTCAGGGCGACATGGATGCCATCAAGGGCGACCAGGCAGACACGGAAGAAGATTTGTTTGCTTTGCCCATCAGCCCGCGCAGTCCAGAAATGAAGAGGGGCCACTTTGGCGTCTTTTAATTCCCATTTTTCTCATCAGCGGGCGAACCAAGACGAGACGGACTCTCGCTTCCAGGATAATGACTCTATGAAATAGCGTTGCTTTAAGGGTGCGGCATGCACGTCTGAGAGACGAGACGTGTGGTAGATTGGCGAGACGATAATCGTGGGCAGAAATTCAAAAAGACGGAACTGAAAATGTAGAGTTGATACACTATTTCAATGTCTTCTGTCTTGAAGACTATAACAGAAGAGAGAACTGAGCCAGATGCCGCTGGCGTAATATGTGTACAAGATGGTATACCACGATATGTTTCGTTTCCCGCACGATACCAAATTACAGATTATTTGAATTGTCATGATATTTCGCTAATTAATTAAATGATACCCCTCCATGCTGACTCGTAGTAGTCATATATGAATGGATATAAATGCCTTCATCCGCTTCTGACCGCCCTCGGGCTCACCTCCACCCACCAACCCGTCCCTCATCCCACCTCTCTTTCCTCTCCTGCCGCAGATAATACAGCTTCTTCGCCTCCCGATACCCCTTCACCCACTCCGCGACCTCCCTCTCCGTCATCGTCGCGCCCGACTCTCCCCTCCCGCCCCCGCCCTCGAGAAAGCTGTCCTCCATCGCCTGGCACACCTGGCCCTGCTCCTGCACCCCGTGCGCGAGCTCCTGGTACAGCGACGAGGGGGAAAACGGTGCCAGCGCGTGGTCCATGTCCGACTGCCGCGCGCGCCACTGCCGCTCGAGCGCGTGCGTGGACAGCAGCTGCGCCTGCGTGGCGGAGCGGGCGCGGGACAGCCGCGTCCCCTGCTCGGCGAGCTGCTTCGCGAGGTCCGTGTTGGAGGCGAGCGCGGCGGAGAGGGCGGCGTGGGAGGCGGAGAGGGACGGGTGCGCGGACTGCGGCGCGTGGGTGAGGGACTGGAGGAGTTGGGGGTTGGCGAGGATGGCGGCTAGGTCTTGGATTCTGGGGGAGGCGGTGTTAGCAATCTGTCTGGTAGGGTGCAGCCACGAGGTCCGATGGGCGACATGCTAGAGAAACTTACGATTTATCTTGTAGCATCTCGGGGAGCCAACCGTCTCCCGGGTCAGGGATCTGCTGCGGCGCATCGGGCTGCGGCGACGGCACAGCACCATAGTTTTCTGCGGCGTACTGCACATTCTGCAGCTGCGACGGCTCATGCGTGCCGTATTCTGTGCCATATCCCTGGCTATACCGCTGCTCCTGCTGCTGAGTCTGTGGCGGCGGCGGCGGCGGCGGCGGTGGTGGTACGGAGCTGCTGCCCGTGCTGGGCGTGGCCATGCGGCTGGTCTCGTGGCTACCTGGCTTGGGCGGTGGCGCGGGCGGCGTGGCGCCCTGGTCTGGGTAGCTTGACATTTTTACAGCTCTGTATGTGATTATATGATGTATGTTATGAGTGGATGTTCGGGCATGAGGTGTAATGGGAGTCGCTGTGGGAATGCTGGCGTTGTTTGATGAACGAGCGAGGTTGGTCTGAGGTTGGACGTTCGGCGGAGCTTGGCGCGTGGGGCCCCCGGCTGGCTGCCGGGACAAGTGACGTGTGTTCGGCCGGGACACATTCAGAGAGAAGTCTATCTACACCACGACTACATTATGCAGAGAAATGATAATAATTTTACTTGGGAAATTGCTCAGGTTTGTTCATTTGAACCATTGACGCCTATCTACCAAAAGTACACGCACCAAAAACTAAAACAGAGTAAAAAAAAAATACATGATATGGCAGACTCCCCTCCTTGATGTCCGTATTGCTTCGGCAATAGATTTCATTTCCTTTTTTACATTCTTTTTTTTTCTTATTGATTCTTTGAGTTCTTTCCTCCCCATGGTTTCCAATATGTTTTTCCTTCAAAAGTCTCCAAAATACCTTCGGTCCCGCGACTCGAGCGGAGCGAGAAATCTAAGACTTGACCGACCAGATATCCCGCGACCAGCCCATCTCGCGCAGCTTCTTGCTGCCCGCGCCGGTGGTGCGCTTCTCCCCCGTCGCGATTGCGAGAGCCTTGCTGCACGCCGCCAGCGCCTCGACGAGCTCCGTCATGCGCTTCGTCGCCGTGAAGACGGTCGTCAGGTCCGAGCTGCGTTCCGCCACCACCGTGGCCAGCTCCATGGCCTCGAGGAGGTTGTCGCGCGACAGGCCGGTGCCGGCAAAGTGCAGGGCGCTCACGTACGCCAAGATCGTCTCGGGGAGGTACTCCTGGCGGATTTTGCGCAGGGTCTCGTCGCCGTCTGCTTTTTGTCAGTATTATGGTCTATAACGTCGTGGGGGGAATTGCTGGAGGGATGTCTTACCGGCAATGCTGGCTACAAGCCAACCCTTGAGAAGGGGCTGCATGTTTTCCTTGGCCAGGTTGATGCCCTCTCCGACGCCACTCCAGAACTTGCGGTTTGTGGCGGGCATTCTGTTCGATATTAGTATATTGCTTGTGCAAGGTTATAGAAGTAGGTATACTTACTCAGGAGAGAGAATTACCAACGATGCTATCGTCTCCAGGCTGTCCAATGCTCCCACAACGGCCTCTAAGTCGCGGTAGTTGCGCGCATCCGCAACCACCTTTTCTGGCCTCTCGTCAAGGATATTGCTCCTCTCCAATTGGTCCTCCCAGAACCGCGCATCGTCAATTTGCGGCGCCTCCGATTCTTCCTGCTCCATTATCCTACGTAGCAAGTCGGCGAAGGGAACGCGCCTCATGAGCTGTCTCGCAGCATTGAGATGCATATGTGCTGTCTACAGTTAGGTCCGATTTTCGAAAGAGTGATAATCAGCAGGGTCGAAAAGTTACTTACTTAGAAAGTACTTGTACACCTTAGTGCCCATGGAGAAGACCTTCGGCCACTTTTCGTGCACCAAGGCCAGCCACTCAATAGAGCGAATGACGTTCTCGTGCTTTGGCTCAATGGCATCCTCTTCCTCGCCGAAAAAATCGGCCTTGATAGAACGGCCTTGACGGGATGTCGAGCGGCCAGCGTCGACGATGCGGAACTGGATTTCGGGTGATTGTTTCGGGTTGATGCCGAGCTCAGTGTACATGATATCAGCCTGAGCCTCGACAAACTTGAGGACGTCAATGCCCGCCTTCTTGATGAGCTTGAGCTGCAAGACGCGAGCCTCGTGACTCTCCTCGAAAATCATGTTTTGGCTGAGGACGGTGTATCGGCGGGGCGGTTCCAGAATGGAGCAGTATAGGGGAATCAGCTCGTGCAGGCTGGCTCGTCGCAAATATTCAGCATAGGCGGCAATGATGCATTCTTGAGAGAATCGCAACTTGGTCTGCTTCTCAGCTTGTATATTGTCCTCGACATCTTGCTGCTCCATTAGAATGTGTAGCACGTAGACGTGTGCGATGATACGTAGACCATCATGCTGGTCGAGAGAAAAGTATCTGTGCTTGGTGGCTAGAAGGTCCTCGGCTGCCATGACTGCTGCGAGGCTTCTGGCGTCGTTGGCTTGCTCGATCACAAGGCCCTGCTCATACAGGTGTCGGCCGATGTCGTTGGCAATGATGGACGCTTGCAGCGTCTTGTCGGGTTCTTGTGCTTCAACTCGGATGGCTTCCCTGCTCTCCATTGCCCGCATCAGTCGTCTCTCCGCGGCCTCACTTCCGTGATACTGAATAGCGTCAAAGACTGCAAAGGACTGAGTCAAATTGGAAGCGACCTCTGGAGGACATTTGCCCAGGATGAAGCTGTCCAGCTGCGATCGCAGCAGACCATTTAGGTGAGCAAACAGAAAGTCATCCCAAGTCTTCGCCACCGCCTCAACGCTGTTGATATCTCCTGACAGAATACCGTATACGGCTCGCTCGTATTTGTCTGAGTCCTGGTTACGCGCCACAGCATAACACATGCGTCGCCATAGAGCTAGGGCTTCCGGGGCACCATCGACAGGCTCCTGGGCCTCGTCGGAAGAAAGAAGGATGGCAGACATGGAGATGGCTCTCCACATCTCGGTGCGGTCCTGGCACCAGTCGCGTATCTCCTCGAGACTGCTGCCGCGTCGCAGGTGCTCGAAGCAGCCGAGCCAGATGGCCCGCTCAAAGTATTCATCTTGGGGCTCCAGCTTTCTCTCCTGGCGGGCGACGGCGTCCGGATCGAGGTTGGTGACAAGAGGCGCGCCAGCCGAGTTAAGGTGGGAGTCGGCGATGCTGGGCGTCTGCTGCTCAAGCAGATGAGGCCAGCCCGTCATGCTCTTGCGCAGCTTGATCTTGGAGCGGGTGTGTAGCCAGCCGTGTGCAATGACGTCTCCACGATCGGCATTCTTCTGCAGTTCCTCGACCATGGTGTCAATGTCCGGGCCAGAGGCAGCGTTGGTCTGCGCCCATTGGAGGACGGCGTGACGCTCGCGCGCAACGGGGTCGCTCTGCAGGAAGTCCTCGAGAAGGTCGCCCGAGGCATTGCTATTTTGTCGGTCGGTGAATGGGTTTGCTCTTGACGCCGCGTATCGGAGGGGCAACAGGCGTCGAACCAGGTCCCAGGTCTGTATTTCCTTCTCTATGAGCTTCGCCTCGTCGGCGTCGGGCGAAGCGCCTGCATCGTCGGCCTCGTCAACATCCATGTCCATGTCATTTTGGCTGCCACTGACGCGTTCTGGTCGGTTCTTGGCTAGTCGTCGTACCGCATTCTCGTAGTATCGTCGTGGGAGGTCGAGGATTCGTTCCTTTTTCTCTGAGGGGGCGAGGTACGGCGAGAGGCACTCGTCGAGCGCGTTTGCGAATTCTTCAACTTCAGGGCCCGCCTCGACAGGGCCCGTGTATCGCCGTAGTCTCTCGTCAGAGTGCGCCATGGCGTATTATGTCGTAAGTTCCGGTTCTTGCTACGGTGCTGTCGCTGTAGTGCCGGCGCGGTATTGCTGGCGCCCCTTTGGGGCCTTGCTGTGCAGAGCTCGTGGAAGCTCGCTCGTTTGCTGAGTTTGCCTAGGGCGGAAGAATTTGCAGGCAGTGACTCGGCGGGTCGGGCTGCTTACTGCGAACGCTTTGCAAGCTTTGGATCGTGACGGCTTTAGTCGATCCGCGCCGCGCAGAAGTCGTTTGTTGGTGGAAGATAGGCGCCTCTGAAGCCGTCTTGCTTTGTTGCTTTGCACGGGACAATCTTTCGGGCGCGCAGCCACTTTGAGCTAGGCGCTGGTGGGTACGGCAGCTACACGCGCGGTGGTACCGCCAGCAAAGTGCACGGTATTTAGATGTAAGTGTCTTTATGACTCCTATTCATTGGGTCACCTTTTTGTTTATTTTGCTTGTTTATATCTTCTGATTGATTACTGTCGTCGCTTCCTTTGTCTCTTTTGCGATTCCGTGTGTTGAATTGGTCTCTCTGGTGCGCTGCAGTTGGATCAGATGTACGACAAGTGAAGCATAGATTTGCGACGTCTGGACATTGACAGCGCACAACGCCAAAAAAGAGCGCGAATTAGAGCAGACTACAAAGGAAAACGACGCCAAGGATAACTCGACTGGCGCCGTCGTCCGAAACAGCACCTCGTACCGCAGCCAGAACCAGACCTTGTCCATTTTACACAGGCTACCGGGTAAGGACCCCTCTAAAGTGATATGCATCAAAGCGAGCTCCCAGGCGTACTTGGGCGCCGCAATTTTCTGCACCAGCGCTGCGGGCCTCTTTTTTCTCTTTTCTTCTTCACATAATGTCATCGGCATTCATATTAGAGTCTCGGAACAGGACTTTCAATTCCCGTTCAGGTCCCATGAGGATCTCTTGCGTGCTCATGATCGCCTAGAGCTAATCCCAGGCGCCCATCGAAACGTTACCTGATTTCCCCTGCTGGTGGACATACGAAGATGCGCGTCACATTTTTTCCTCACGATACAGCCATGTGAGATGCTGGACTTGATTTCTTGTAGCACGGGCACTTATCTCCAAGTAATTTGTAAACTTTATATCCACCTGTAAAATTACATGGCTTATTTGCCCTCGTTCAACTGCTTCAACTTGAGACGGAGCAGGTTGGGCTTGGGACAGCTGGGAGATGAAGCTTCTTCGCCATGGCGTGCGTAAAAGGACTCGCAGCATGTGTAGAGTGCCCTGATTACATCCTGGCACTTGGCCTCGTTGTAATTGTTTTTCGTCAAGCAGTCTGGAGAGCGTGAGCTTGGTGCTTGTCACGCGTGATTGCATTCGTACCTTGGATCGCGCACTATAAAGGTCAGCTTAACGTGTAACTGATGGCAAACTGGACAGGCGAGATACCTACTGCACGAGGATGGCATGGAGGCGTAGCCTCAACATCGTCTTTCGCAGGCTAGATATCGAAAAGTCAGTTTGCACATGTAGGAAGGCAGGGAGCACGCTGAAGAGATACCATGCTCGTCGCCGGCGGACTTGTGTGCTGTGAAGTGACTGTAACAATCTTTGAAGGGACACAGGCTCATCGGAAGGTCATTGAAGCTGAAAATCTGTCAATTCGTTGACATTGTTGAATTGGAGTGGCTGGCAAAGAGTTGAAGTTGGACTACGTCAGAGCATGGTTGCTGAACTCCACCACATTCATTGGATAGGCAGCATGCGAGTAGATGTCTACAGTCTCGCGCAGAAAATAAATCCATAAAAACTCATAAAATATAATCAAACAAACAATCGATTAATCCAGAGTCACTCTGCTTGAAGCAGTTAATACTTCCCTGTCCATTCACTCCATCACATCTGAACGTGCAGCGCCCATCGCCAAAACACTGATGTGGCGGTGCAGTCAGCATCAAGAACTCACGCCACATGATATCAGCGTGCCACCGCTCCCTTCCAGCGCATTCCCTCCCCTGGAACCGCCATCCCTCCAGCGGTCTTTCCAGTGCCTTCGCCCCGTGTTAGTCATCCGCGTTTGCCTTCTTACCTTTTGCCCATTAAAATCTTCTCACCCTAGCCAATCACGAAGCGCCGTTCCCCACTCCCTTCAGACCGTTCCCCAAAGGCATCAGTTACCTTGCCGAGACGACCTGAAGCCCAGCCTGGACGTTGGTGCCCGTGATACCTTAGTTTTTCTCTCCTTCAACAAACAACAACGCAGGCACGCTGTAAGCTACGACAAGTCGCACAAAGCAACACTGCACGCAGTCTGCTCGAGATTGCGTCGTCTTTTCCATCAACAAGAAATCCGACAGTTACAGAACAGCCCAACACATCTCAGTATGTCCGACGACAACGGTGGCATGCCCGGCGATGCCCCTCTTGCCGGCACGGAGCACCTCAACATCAAGGTCACCGACAACAACAACGAGGTCTTCTTCAAGATCAAGCGCACCACCAAGCTCGAGAAGCTCATGTCGGCCTTTTGCGACCGCCAGGGCAAGTCCATGACTGCCGTGCGATTCCTGTTTGACGGCACGCGAGTCCAGCCCACCGATACGCCCGACAACGTACGTTCTGTTTGTCCAGATTCAATTACCCGAATCTCTCATTTCGCCGTGAAAGATTTATGGCCTATGTGATCATCTGTACTAACTACGTCCTCGCAGCTCGAGATGGCCGACGGCGACACCCTCGAAGTTCACCAGGAGCAAGTCGGCGGCAGCGGCGTGTCCCTCTAGACACCCCGCCAACGACGGAAAAGCGATGATGGATTTGTCACTTTTTGGCCGCAATCTATCTTGCGTTCCATTTGCCCATAAACTCACGCAAATACAACAAAGAAAAACGATAAAAAATTGTATGAAATGACGTTAACACAACTACCTATGCGGCGTTTGGGGGAGACGGTCCGTGCCCAATCAACCTCTTTTTTGGGGCGGCCGCACAATGTCTACACTTGGTTTCTTTTCTCTCTTTGATCGTTTGGTTTCTTCTACATAGTCTTTTCAAGCAAGACGGTGTCTTGATCTCGAAAAAGGGCGGCCGAGGATGCATGGTACACACGCCCTTCGTGGTGGCGCCCAGACAAAACATCTTGCCCTTCTTTCGCGACCTGTTATTTCTTTACTCGCGAGGGCCATCTGGACAGCAAGATAGACAAAGTCACAACTAATATACCATGGCTACGTTTTTTTTGAGAAAATGTCTTGTTTGCGCCGGAAACCATCAAAACAATGTATTGCAAATCCTAACAAGAAATGTCAAAAACTCCATCTGTAAACCAAAAACGTATGAACTCGCAATCATAACAAGTAATATCAAGTTCCAATCATGATATTCGTGATTAACCCAGTCAAAAACGTCATACCAACTTCATGCAAAGTAGTGAAATGCATAATCATAAAAGACACAGCCTCCGCCTCTTTGTACCACCACGTCTCGCGTACTCTGCAAAGGGAGCACATGCCGTAGGAAAATGGGATGCTCGTGAAATAAATAAATCATCGCTTCAGCTCAATCATGCGACAGCTCGTGCACATTATACTGCCATCATCACGCGGAAAAACCTGGCCATCGTCAAAGCCACCCTTGCACTCAGCGCAGCGGAAGCACTCGTCGTGCCACTCGCCGCCCAGTGCCTGGATGTATTGCCCGATGACGGCCTTTCGGCAGCGCTTGCACTTGGGCGCACGCCGCTCAGTTCGCTTCGTTTGGCAGTTGATGCACCACGCGTAGCCGTCCTTTTCAATGTGCGTCATGCCGTGCTCGAATGGGTCGCCGCACTCGGCACAGAAAAAGTGCCCGTAGTGGAAGTGCTCCCCGAGAGCGACAATGTGCTCGCCAAGGATTGGCGTTTTGCAGTGCTTGCAACGCGGCGCGAACTGCTCGTGCCAATCAAGATGGCAGTAGAAGCGCAGTCGGTCGTCGCCGTCGTCCTTCTCCGTCTCGCCGCGCACCTCCTCCAGCTGCTCGCCCGCCTCGCGGCGCTTGATTCGCTCCAGTCGAGCGTTCCTTGCCACTTCGGGCTCCGGGCTAATCTCCATGGCTTCCAAGCTGATGTTACAAGTGAAGCATGTGAAGCAGTGAGGGTGGAACCTCTCGGAAATGCCAGCCAAAGCTACGAATCGCCCCTCAATGGGGAACCCGCACTCATGGCATAGCGTCTTCCCACGAGACGTGACACCCGGTGCAGGAGACCAGTGGCTACGCTGCTTGGGGTTCAGGCGTTGCTTGGGATGGCGGCAGGAGGGGTCTGGTAGTGCGCGTGAGTCAGCAGAAGACTTGCTGTCAGCCGACTTGCTGGCGGCTGGCTTGTCGTCAGGCATCACTATTGTAGGAATGCTTGGGGCGGAAGCCTTTTTGTCGTCGCTGTCGCCCACGGAAATCGTCGGGATGTTGATGGTCGGTACAGGTGCAGGCTCATCGTCACCCACGGCAATGGTCGGGGTGTTGATGGTCGGCAAGGGTGCACGCGTTGGAGGTTCATCATTATCCACAGCAATGGTTGGAATGCTGGTTGTTGGAATAGAGCTCCGGCCCGGAGAGCCACCATCGTTCCCTACGCGGATGGCTGGGATTTCTGTGCGAGTCGGCGACTGGGTGGGTGGCGTGCCTTGGCCTGGAACAAGGATCGAAGGGACGTCCACAAGCTTCCGGCCCGGGTAAGGCTGTGATCGCTGCCTGTCGAATGTCGTCGTCGTGGTCGCTTGGCGGCCTGATTTGCTATCAGTGGTGTCGCCCGGAGGCTTCCAGTTAGTATCAAAGCTTACAATAGGTCGCCCCGGACTGTCGCTGACGGCAGAAGGCTCCGGGAGCCTGGCGCTTCGATCCTTGAACCGCATGCTCGTCGCCTCGCGAATGTCCTGGCTGCGAACCTCAACCCCGTTCTTGCGCTCTACCTGATCATCCCCTCGTGGAGCACTCCGCGAATTGATAGTGTATGAAGCATTGTGAGACTGGCTGGGAGGGTTGCGATAGATTTCAACCCGCTCCCTAGGCTTTCTCGAGGCAAAATCTTCTGCAACGACGCCCGGCACGCGCGGGCCTGCCGGATTTTGAGTCTTGCTGCCGAGAGTGCGGCGAGCCTGAGAGACCATGTCGGGACTCGCCCGATGCGTAGCCGCACCAGGTTCCTCCCAGATCTGCTCGGCGTGGAAGGGGTTGTTGACTTCACCGCTGATGTTGCGGTTCATGCTGCTCTTGCGTCTGCTACCAGTACCAGTAGAGAGGCCAATTCCACCGTAGGTCTTGCGGCGACTGTTGTGGCTAGAACCAGCAGTAGTCTGGCTGACCTCGGAGGAATCGCGGAAGCTGGTGTTATAAGTCTCGCTCTCGTTGGAGCTGTTGCTGACGGAGCGGTGACCGGCGTCTCTTCGCATGCCAGTAGCAGCGATGTCGTTGCCGGATGGACCAATGCTAGCGGTGCGGGCGTGGGCGTAGCTGTTCTTTCTAAGATGTGGGCGGTAGCGGTAAGGCCCGTCGGGACGAACAGGCTCACCGCCCCCGTTCTGATGCTGCCAGACCAGCTCCGCCGCCTCGTTGAGGGCAGCCTGATAAACGCGGCTTTCCTCGTCAGGCGTCTCTCGGCCCGCGGTGTCGTGCACCTTCATCTGCTCCATGGCGTCGCGGAGGGAGAATGCCTCTTCCTTTTCCATCCATCGCTGGCCGCGTTCCATGTATGTGGAGGTGGGCACAACCTGCGAGGGATTCAAGGGACTCGCGGCGGTGGGCTTGCTGGGATAGTAATCCCGGCCCCGTCCGCTCATGGCGGAGTAGCGCGAGGACATGCTAAAGGCACCGACGCTGGGTACGTGCGAGGGTACGCGAGTTTGATCAGGTAATTTGCTGTTCTGAGATTGCAGGGACGCAGCATCGAGACTGAAGCGTCCGGCGAGCGATCGCGTCTGTTCGGTAGGGTACGAAGGCTGGGGCCTGGCACCACCAGGGCGCGGCGTTCGGTTCGTTCGCAGGTCGGAGAGGTAGCTGGCTGCAGTTGAGAAGATTGGTTAGCCACAAAAGAAAAGTCACCGCTACTCTACCCCGGGCGTCCTACCCATTTGGTCCTTGCTCATGTACGAGGGCGACGGCGGCGTCACCTTTCGCGGCCGCGGCTCGCGAGAAGTCCACATTGCGGCTGGCCGGTTGGACAATAGAAGACGTGAGGATATGCAGCTAATGTGTGAGAGAAGACGATGAGTGGTTAGGAGTGGTTAGAAGTATTAGGGCGTGATGTCAACGTTGGACTGTGAGCAATCGTGAATGGAGTGAGGTCGGGTAATAATGACTTGACAGGCCGGTAAGCCCTGTTTGTGAATATATGTATTGGCTGGGCCGAGCCAAGGTTGGGTTGGAGCTTTGTCGCAGTGGGGTTGACTAGGCAACGCGCTACGGTGACAGGCGGCGGCGGATTGTTGCGCTGAAGACTGGCAGATTGGCCCTCGCCGATGGTGGCCGATGGCACTACCGATGGGCAGTAAACGCACTGTGGCTGTCTTACGACGGGCGCTCCACGGCAACCATGAGGGCCTGGACGGCTGAGAGTTTCAGGCAAATATTTCTCTGTCAAAGCGGTAAGAAACGCAGAAAAAGAGATGGAATGCAAGATGGAAAAGGATGATTTTTGCTTGAAATCTAATATACAGGTCCTTATGTACAATTTGTAGGAATATGCTTCCGCTACCACCGTAGTTCACCTTTGACACCTTGTTCCGGCTCTCCACCTGTCGTTGACGTATTGGACGTCTCTGCAAAACCGAGGTTCTTAAACTCGTCCCTTGCCATTAGGTTACTGGAAAAGGTCAGTCGAGGTTCGATTGCATCAGACGCAAACATAAGTCGTACCGGTCCATTCTGCATGATAAATATGACTTGGCCAGGCTACGACACTCGTGCTCGTTGACACCCCGGGCCTTCTTCATGCAGGCCAGGTAGTCTGACATGACGCTCTTGCACTCGCCTGTGAGCAAATGGCATCGTTAGGTTGCATGTATCATGTTGGCAAAGACGAGGGTGTGCATACCGTCGTGATCGAGCGGGAAACTACCACGCTGAGGCCTGTCATCGTCCAAAGTCAGCTCCCTCCACGCCTGGATTGAGGGAATTTAACGGCGGGTCGGCGCTCAAAGCACATACGGGGTAGGTTTCGTCGCTGGCAGCTTTCCGGGTGCTCCAAAGGTACTCATATTTTCGACTCGTGTGCTGTTCTGAGATGGATTACAGTCTGAGAGTTGCTTCAGTCTTGATGCCAGCGAAAAGGGCATGAAAATTGTGGCGCCATGGTGACAGTTGTGGCGCAGCAATTGTGGCTAATGCGAACATATAGGTACAGTGTGATATATCCCTTGACGCAACCTGTTTTTATTTACATTGAACAACGATTTCTGTATATGACGGCGAATTGAACAGTATCGAGATTTCTATATGTTACTCACACGGTCGACAGATTCTGATTCACGCATAATAACGCAAGTCAGTTGAGTAATGGCAGCAGTCTGGTGTCAACAATTGGCGACAGACTTTTCAGTCCATTTATTGCAGTATCAGCTATTTGTTGCCAATGCAGCCATTCCTTGAATCTTCAATCTCTGATATCATACTTATGCGCCGCAAAATTTCCATATAATCCTATAACACAGTACGCTGCAGTCCTCACCTTGTGCAAATTATGAATATCCAGTTATGCACTGCCCAATGGAAACGCGTTCACAAAACCATCCCAAACGGGCATAGCGCCCCTCTATACCGTGGGCTGTGGCTGTTACCCAGGTACAGCTCTTTACTGTGGCGTGTGCCCCTGCGAGTGGGTACCTTACAAGCACCTGCACCCGCACCTGCACCACGCAATGCACAACTCCCAGACCAGGACCAGGCCAAGTACTCCCGTACCAGTACCAGGTGCAAGGGCAACACGTGAACCGCAATCTACGCCAGAAGCCGGACCATTTTGACAAGCGACGCGAAGCGAAGCGCAATTCATCGTCTTTGTCTGCGCGGGCCACGGCCATCTAATGATTCAAGACTAACGGCTCTTACGACCCGTCGCTTCCCTCTCCCGGCCCCAGACGCCTCCTGAACAACCGCTACAATGGCAGCCCTCGGCGAGGACCTGCTCCTCACTGTCAACAAGTTGCAAGACCTCGTCTTCAACACTATTGGCAACGATTCTCTCGATCTCCCGCAAATTGTACGTGCACGCCGTGTTCGCGGGCCCGATGGAACATGTTTACCTTGTCGTTCAGCCGCTGACTGTGCCCCAAACAACAGGTCGTCGTCGGCTCCCAGTCCGCTGGTAAATCGTCCGTCCTCGAGAATATTGTCGGCCGTGATTTCCTGCCTCGTGGCAGCGGCATCGTCACCCGCCGTCCCCTCATTCTCCAGCTCATCAACGTCCATGAGGATGAGAACGCCCCCGAGCCCGTAGATGAGCGCTTCCGCTCGGCCGCCACTGCGCGACGCTCCGAGTGGGCAGAGTTCCACCACATCCCCAACCGACGTTTCAACGACTTTTCCGACGTCAAGCGCGAAATTGAGAACGAGACCGCCCGAGTTGCCGGTACCAACAAGGGAATTAACAGACAGCCAATTAACCTCAAGATTTACTCTCCTCATGTTCTCAACCTGACGCTGGTGGATCTTCCCGGTCTGACCAAGGTGAGGCGCATTGCCTGCAAAAGTTTGCATCGATGCCCGATTTTAACAACGGCTGCAGGTTCCCATTGGCGACCAACCGACCGATATCGAGAAGCAGACTCGCAACCTGATTTCTGAATATATCGCCAAACCCAACAGTATTGTCCTCGCTGTCTCGCCCGCCAACGTCGACATTGTCAACTCGGAAGCCCTGAAGCTCGCCCGCCATGTCGACCCATTGGGCCGTCGCACCATTGGTGTTCTGACCAAGCTTGACTTGATGGACCACGGTACCAACGCTCTGGACATTCTGTCCGGTCGTGTCTACCCTCTGAAGCTGGGATTCATCGGTGTCGTCAACCGATCGCAGCAAGACATCCAGGGCAACAAGCCCATGGAGGAGGCTCTCAACGACGAGCAGGACTTCTTCAAGCACCACCCCGCCTACCGCAACATCGCCACCCGATGCGGCACCCGATTTTTGGCAAAGACTCTCAACACGACCCTCATGGGACACATCCGCGAACGACTGCCCGATATCAAGGCCCGCCTTAACACTCTCATGGGCCAGACCCAGCAGGAGCTGGCTAGCTACGGCGATATGCATTTCAGCGGCAAGGAACACCGTGGATCTCTTATCCTGCAGCTAATGACCCGTTTTGCCACGTCCTTCATCTCTTCCATCGACGGTACCTCGACAGAAATTTCCACCAAGGAGCTTTGCGGTGGTGCCCGTATCTACTACATTTTCAACTCGGTGTTTGGCAGCTCACTCGAATCAATCGACCCGACGTCCAACCTCACCGCCCTCGATATCAGAACTGCCATTAGAAACTCTACTGGCCCCCGACCAAGTCTGTTTGTTCCTGAAATGGCTTTCGACCTCCTAGTCAAGCCTCAGATCAAGATGCTCGAGATTCCCAGTCAACGGTGTGTCGAGCTGGTGTACGAGGAGCTCATCAAGATCTGCCACACCTGCGGATCGACTGAGCTTTCGAGATTTCCCAGATTGCAGGCCAAACTGATCGAGACGGTCTCTGACCTACTGCGCGAGCGCCTCGGTCCCGCGTCCACCTACGTTGAGTCGTTGATCTCGATCCAGCGTGCCTACATCAACACAAACCACCCCAACTTCCTGGGTGCCGCGGCTGCCATGAGCAACGTCGTCAACGCCAAGCAGGAGCGCGAGCGCAAGAAGCTGATCCAGGAAGAGCGTGAGAGGAGAGAGCGTAAGCGTCTCAAGGAGGTTGGTGCCAACGGAGAGGCCGAGGACGCAGAGGACGGCGAGAAGGAGTCGCAGAAGCACAGCAAGAACTCGCGCAGCCTGTCACCCGGCGTCCACGAGGGACACAGCAGCCTCGCGGCCGCCGTCAACGGCCGCCCTCATTCGCCGATGAACGGCCAGCAGGGCCTTGGTGGTGCTAAGGACACATTCCTCAACTACTTCTTTGGCAAGGAGGGCCTGCCACCCATGCAATCGCCGGGCGGCCTCCCCAACGGCCGTCACATGACGCAAAACAACGAGCCCAGTTTCTCCAGCAGCCTGCGCCGCGAGGAGAAGGTCGTGGTCCGCCCTGCGCCGTCAACGCGCGAGGAGGACTACGACCCTACCTCCCGAAGCTATGGCCTCGCATCCCATCTTGTAAGTATTTGGTCCTCGCTTTTTGGCCCTCGCTTCGCTCGAAGGGGAAGTTATGATGGTCTCTGTACAGTTTGCTAACTACTTTATCTAGGGCGAGTCCAACGAGCCGGCCCTCACGGACCGCGAGGCCATGGAGACGGAGCTCATCCGGGCGCTCATCTCGTCGTACTTTAACATTGTGCGCGAGTCCATCGCGGACCAGGTGCCCAAGGCGGTGATGCACCTGCTCGTCAACCACTGCAAGGACGTGGTCCAGAACCGCCTCGTCAGCGAGCTGTACAAGGAGACCCTGTTCGAGGAGCTGCTCTACGAGGATGACGGCATCAAGAAGGAGCGCGAGAAGTGCGAGAAGCTGCTGCAGACGTACCGCGAGGCGGCCAAGATTATCGGCGAGGTCCTATAGAGGGGGTTTCCGTCTGGAGATGGAGACTGGACGAGAAGTGGTATAGATGATTTCGATTATAGATTTCGTCGCGCCGTGTTTGTCATGTAAAAACAAAAGAGGGAATCGGATGAAATTCTGTTACGAGTAGGAGTGGGAAAGAGACCAAGGAAAGGAAAGGAAGGAAGATGGCATCGGAAACCAAGTATTTGGTTTGCATCGTCAGCTGTTTGGGACGGAGGGGGAATGTGTTATTTTCTCTTCTTTGTATTGTGTGTACGCTGGTCATGTAAGAAGAAAATCTCTACGTCTTTTTTTTATGCTTCGGTTTTTGTCATCTCTTCTCTTGTGTTTTTCGTTTGATTAGAACGATTTCTAAATTATAATAAAACACGACTCTTTGGCTAACGATGCACCCACCGAAAAAAATATGCAAACATTGTTATAAAACTGAATTTGAATTTTGCCATTTGTAAAATGACATTAGATTGAGTAGAGCGTATGCCTGTAATATATATATGTAAGAACCCGCATCCCATCCCGTCAGAATATCACCTAAAAAGCGACACAGTAACATAATATATAACAATAAGAAGAAGCCAACAAAACTCCATACAGATCTGTCGCAGAATATCATGCGCCTAGAAATACTTTACTTTCCAAAAAACTATCATTTCAATCATAAACTTGAAAAATGGCCTAGCTTATAGTTTTGTCGGGTTCAGACCATCTTGTTGGTTTGGCTGGTCGGCGTAAATCTGGAAGCTCGGGTCCGCGGCGCCAAAGTTGGCCATTTGCGCGTAATTCTCAAACGTATTCTGCATATTCAACGTCAGTGCTTGAAAAACAGATAATAATCTGTAAGTTTGTAGTACTTACCCAGTCGAAATTGGCACCAAAATCAGGAGCCGCCATATCCAAAGGGACGCCGTTGCCCACCGTCGTAAACATGCTCAGCGGCGACATGGGCCCGCCGGTGCCGGTGCCGCCGGTGCCGAGCGGGTTCATGCCGTCCATGGGCATGTCGAGGTTCATGGGCGGCAGGCCAAAGTCCATGCCGACATAGGGCCCCGCGTTGGTCGACGCGAACGGGTCCTCGTCTGCGCGGAAGCCGCTGTCGAGCCCGGCGGAAGAGAGGACCGACTGCGGTTCCGACGACAGGGAGTTCATATCGAAGGAGAAGGCCGGCGGCGCGGGCATGGAGACGGAGTCGTTGCGCGACTCGGGCGTGTTCTCGCTGCTGCTCGTCGGCGTGCGGATCTTGTCCATCATGATCTCGAGGACCTTGGATGCCTTGAAGGCTTCTAGCGATATGTCGGCAAGGCTTTTCCAGATATGGCCCGCCTGCTGCAGCACGCCGACCATGTTGGCCCTCTTCTCGTTATCCCACGTAAAGTTGCCCTCGGAGTCCTGGCCCGTGTTTGTTTGCAGGGCGATGTTGTCGTAGTGCAAGTCCAAGATTATGAGCATAGCGGGGAGGATAAACTCCTTGGTTGCAATCGACTTGACGTACCAGCAAACCGCGCGCAGCTTCCCGTCTGGCTGAGACTCGCGGTGCAGGGTCGAGAGATGCCCCATTGCCTCCATGGACGCCTCAATGGCGGCACGTCGGGAGTGGACGTATCGCGGATTTTGTCGAGCCTTGACCATGTAGTGACGGTGCAGCATGCACATGATCTTTTGGTACAAGACGTTGACGTTAAACCGCGCAACGATTAATGTCACTGGATCGTTGGATCCCTCCAAGCTGGTAAGCTTCAAGTGTGGTGGAAGATCCTGCATAATCTGCCGCAGCTTTGCGTCGAATCGAAGAATCTCGTCATATGGCATTCCTTTGCCCAGGCGATTCGTTGCCTGCAGTAAGTTTCCCAGCTCGAAACAGAGTCTCGCCTTGGCAATCATGTAAGAAATAGGGGTAGGTTCGGATATCGGGCGTGGAGGTGGAAGTTCCTTGATCGCCTGGTGGAAGTCGTCGTCGAACAGATTATTTGGTAGCTGTGTATCGCAATCGCGTTCATTAATCATGCTGGGCAGGGAGACCTGATGTGAAAAGACAATATCGAACATGCGAATGAGGGCCCATGTCCGACGACGCATCTCTGCCTGGAACGGTGTGATAGAAGAGAACCATTTGGCATCTCGGTGATAACCCATGCGAATGGCAAGGCGTGTAATCATGCCTACGATGAGCCAGATGCCCAAATCAGCATCCCAGCGCGTAGAGTACTCTCCAATGACATATAACAGTAGCGTCTCTACCGTATGATCGACGGGCTTCGTATAGTCACCCTTGATGAGACATTGGACGGTACGCAGGCGGTATTCCTCAGCCAGGGTCATGGACTTGTTCCTCCACTCAGGAGGCTCATCGCCAACCTTGTTGTAGCTCAGCATTGCCAGCGAAAGTATGGAATATAGCAGACCGAGCCACATGATGGGCGTCTTGCTGGGATCTTGCCAATGTGTTCGTAGCTGCTGGAGGAACGTGGGTCCGTGAATGATGCTGACGGCATTATCCATCGAGTTGAAGTACCGGCTGCAGAGCGCCAACACATGAGTCTTTTGGGGCAGTCCCGTGCGGAGCTCAATTTCGGAGGCAGGTGTGGCACCAAGCAGAAGCGTGGGACCCTCGCGAGCCTCAGCCGGCTTGGACATTTTGACGCGTTCAAAGCTAGTTTCGAGTTCTTTTTTATGGGCGGTAAAGTAATTTTTGACGTCGGAGATGTCTGCGAGAATCGAGTGCCAATGCTCGCGGCCAATGTACATAGATTTGCCCTTGTCCGTGTCAACCTTGAGCATACCCAGGGACGCGGTCAGGCTGTCGTCTTCGTCGCTCTCTTCGTCGGCAGCATTGACAGTGTCGTCTTGGTCCATTTTGGCGGAGGCGCTGCTATCCGTGGCGGACTGTGATATCGACTGACCGCGGGTGGCTGCGACTGCCGAGGCTGGGTCGCTGCCGCCAGTGTGCATGAGGGACAGGACGAGATTCTCTAAGCGATCGATGCGATTCTGCATATCGTCGGGGCTCAGGTCGGCCTGGTTGGCAGCCTTTTTCTGGGCGGCTGGTGCAGCATATGTACATGCGGACGTGTCATTGCCCTCACGCTTTGTGCAGTTGCTGCAAGGGTGTTTCCGATCGCATTTCCTACTTTGAGTTAGCGGTATGCCGAGGAGGCAGGTTGGGCATTGATTCTTACAATCTATGGCGAGTTAGCACGGCGTTGAGATTCGCAACACAGGCAGAGGGCTATACGTACTTGCGTGTTCTGCAAGGATAGCAGCTAAGCGGCACGCGGTTGCGCTTTCGGACGACCTTGTAGTTGTCGTCGGGCGAGCGACCGCTAGCCGAGCCGTTTGTGGAAGGAGGAGTGGGCGTCATTGTGGTGGGCGTTGGTTATCGTGAAGTAGGATGAGGCTGAGGCTCTGCCGCAAACGAGGCCAGACTGGCGGTGGAAGATAAAGGTGTCCGGTGTCTGCAGACGGTTGCTTCGGGGTGATGTATCAAGTCGTTGATTTGGAATCGAGAGGCGGTGGAAGGTGCTCAAAGCGCATTGGAGATGTGATGTCGTCACGTCTGGTATCGTAGACTGCGGCACGGGCGTTTGCAATGCGACAGGGAGCGCTGAACAAGGTAACAGCACCCGGGAGTAGCCTTTGAGTAGTTGTATAATGGTCGCAGAGCTGCAGATGCAAAGAAAAATGTGAAGTTTAACAGAGCATCGAGAGCATGTGCAGAAAGGTATGGGAGGAGAGCTGCTGGTGTCGTCAGCGGTTCCGAGAAGTAGGCGAGCGATTGTTAGCTGGGGAAGTATCGTGCGAGTATCGGACTAGGCGACGTGCGTTTGGGTTCGCATGAGGCGCTCGGGTATGGATATGATGATGGAAATGAAGAAGAATTGCTTCACTTGGATCAAAGGGGTAAAAACCTCGTTTGGAGAAGAATGAGAGGAAAAATAAATAAAGTATAGTGTCCAATGTCAGCGCCAGTCGATGAAGTCCAGGGCTGATAGTGGGGGAAGCCTCTGGCAGTGGAGCACCGAGAAGTGAAAGGTAGAGTGGGTGCCAGCGAGGGAGCGGGTGGGAGTCGGGGCAACAGCGGCCGGCGGGCAGGCAAAGCTAGAGGTACTAAGGGTATGAACGGGTGCCTAAGGTATCGTACTAATAATGCCGGGCAACTTAAATGTGCAAGCCAGAGGAGGCTGAGCAGTTGAAGCGTCCAGGCTCAAGGAGGGGGGTAAAAGATGAAGTGTAGAGGCGGGAGAGGCAGCGCATGTACCTCTGGTGCTGAATGTGGTGGTAGTGTACCTATCCGTATAGCACACTACTATGCCCTCCAGTCGGATGTCGCGTCAGTTAACTCCGGATGCAGCGTTGCACTCGATTGCGGCCGAGGTATGCGACGATTCCAGGCGAGAAGAGGGAAAAATCAACGGAAAAATTCTCATCAATTGCCTCGAGAAAAACAGAATTTACAGGTTTAAATTTACATTTTTTGGGCCTTGATGGGCGGTGTACTTTTCACCATGCCATATCGCTCTGCAGCGTGCAGCACCCACAGGCAGCCGGCCAGCCACAAGGCTGCCACTGCATACGCATACCGGAGTCTTGTTGCATTAATTTAGCAGGGTGCCCATTCGCGGTGACTCACAAGAGATGCAGCGACGGCCTACAGCAGGGATCAACAAGCATCGAACTTGGAGCTGCTGCCCCAGCCTGGCAGCCAGCGCCGGCCAAGCAACCGGCCATCATTAGCAGGGCCTGGCAGGCTGGCAGCACCAAAGAAAACGCTGCCGAGTCTCATTTGTCAGCGAGATTTCAATAGTAGCGCACCTCTTATTAGTGCCGCGATGAGACCCAGAAAGCTGGTGGTCCCCTTGCCCTTGTCTGGCTGCCCCTCCACCGCACTCACAGTGACGCTGTCGTCCGCCTTATCAATCTCCGCGCCCAAAAACGGCGACGCCACTGTTATCACCACAAGACAGGCTGCATGCTATTAGACATCTTTTTACGGTATTTTTTTTTGTTACATCGTCAGCTCGTCACCTGAATTGGATCCCGAGTGCAACCTAATTTTGGGGGGTATTCTAACAATATGATTCCATAAAACTTGCGAGCTTTTCCCGTCTCAATCCCTTGAGATGCCGCGCTCTGGCGCACCCACATACGCATGTGCATTTTTCCAAGAGCTCACCGTTTTGTGCGCCCACTGAATCGTGAAGCCAACTTCCCCTATACCGTCCTCCGTGTCCGGCGCTGCATTTCATTTTTTACTTTGCAGATGAATATGTATCCTGCTTCGGCCCGTAGTTCATGCGGCCGCAACGTCGTTGGCCGCCGTGTACGCTTTGAAGAACTCTCCGTTGCTCTCCATCTCCTCCTTGACCTGAGGGACCGTTAATACATCGTAGCCACTTTCTAGATCTAATCCACTTACAATATCCAGACCGCCAACCAGCTCGCCGTCCATCCACAATTGGGGGTACGTGGGCCACTCGGCATATTCCTTAAGACCTTGGCGGACCTCGTCATCTGCCAGAATGTTGAAGAAGCCGTACTTGACCGAGTTCTCGCGCAGGATACCGACCATCTGCCTCGAGAAGCCGCACTGGGGAGAGCTGGGCGTGCCCTTCATGAAGAGCATGACGGGGGCGGCCTTGACGAGGTCCTCCAGGCGCTTGAACAGGTCTGCCTTTTTCGTCTCGGGGTCGGCCTCGGGCTCAGCAGCAGCCGGGGCGGCGGCGGCGGGGACACTGTTTGCGCCGCCGGCGGGCGCCTGCGTGTTCTTGCCGGCGTGCGTCTCGATGGCGTTGCGGACCTTGACGGCGTTGCTACCGCTGACCGTCTCGACCACCTGCCCGCCGCGCATCAGTACCAGGAACGGAACGGCCGTCACGTCGTATGTCTCGCTAATGTCGCTCAGCTCCTCGGCGTTGATGGAGACCCATTGCGTGCTCGGCGGCTCGGTGACGGGGTATTCGGAGGCGAGCGTCGACAGCACCGTGGCCATCTGCGCGCAGGGAGCGGCCCAGGGCGCATGGAACGAAACGACGAGGAGCGTCGACGGTGCCACGGAACCGAGCACCTGCTCCCACTGAGCCATGCTCGTGACTTCGGTAATGGTCGACATGGTGGGGAGTGTGTGGGTTGATGATTCGAAAAGTCCAAAAGAAAACGCTCGCAGTTGTCGACGTGGTGATGATACGAGCCAGCCAGTAGCAGGACAGTAAAAAACGAGGTTACGATGGCCTTGGCTTGGAGATGGCGGGTGGTTGCAAAAAGTATGGCGGGGCAACTTTTTGGTGCAAGGCAAAAGACAAGGCGAGCCGGCGTTCGGAGAGGGGCGAGCGCCTCTTCTGTGTGGGTAGAAAACGGTAGAAAAAAAATGCGTCAGTTTAGTGACTGCTTGCGCTATGCCGTGACTCTCTCGTCCGTTGTGGAAGCCTGTAGACACCTTGGCGGCCGGTCATTGAGTCGCAGGCGACGGACTGAGTAGGCAATTGCCAGCATGACATTATGGTACATCTTCTGCCACCACACTTGGCGTGTGTTTCAAAGTACCTCGGAATACCAGCCACAGTGCCCCACCATTCTCTACCAGTACCATTCTCCAGCGCCCAGCACCACACTCCCCGCTCCCGCACTTTCAGTGCACTCAACCGCTAAACTGCAGCCTGGCTGCGAGGTTCCCAGCGCTCCGTCGCTTCAGCCACACCTCGTCAGCACCAACCGGCCACCCCGCTTCTCAACTCCTGCTGCGGCTCACTCGTCATGGGCAACGTACGTCAACGTCTCCAGCAATTCGCCCAAGCTCAGGAGCTCCTCCATTCTCATTCTCCTGTCCCAATCAACCTGCCCTTTACTTTCAATCTCCCTACCATATTCCACGACCACATCCACGACACGGAAGCGCGGCGCATTTATTCTCTCGCCTTCTTTGCTCTCCCTCTCATCGCTTGACCCCGCTATCCTCTCCCCCTGTCGAGCCCGCCATTTTTGCGCGCCAAAGCTTCTAGAGCTTCCGTGGAAACAGCTCGCAGGCTGCCTCATCACCAGCCCTGTAGGTAAGTCTCGACGCCACCTACGACGCAAAGCTCGCCGCAACACGCCCGCGACCGACGAATCGACTGCTTGCTTGCGCCAATCACCGACCTTCTAGCTGCTAATTGTGGCCGCAGTACGCGATGGCCTCCCTCAACCTCTCCATAAACGGCCCGTCCATCAAGAGCCAGTATAACTCAGTCGTCGAGGCCGCCGTGCCCAGCTCCAGCTCGCCCACCTTTGCTAAATGGGCTCTCTACTCTGTACAGACGCCCCTTGTCAGCGTTTTTGAGTCTTCCGGAAGCAATGAGAGCGTGCTAAAGGTCGAGAGCACTGGCGGTAAGGCCAACCCCCGACGGTCCGACGGACCCGGACGCAACCTCTGCACGTGCTAACCACAGTCTCACAGAGGGCGAACTGAGCGAACTTTTCGAAGACTTCAGCGAGGGCCGAGTTCAATTCGGCTTCCTCAAGGTCAAGGACCCCAACAGCGGCCTGCCCAAGCATGTCCTCATCGCCTGGTGCGGTGGCGGTGTACCCGAGCGAACAAAGGGCTACTTCACCAGCCACCTCAATGCCGTCTCCAAGGTCCTCCACGGTTACCATGTGCAGATTACCGCACGATCCGACGACGATCTCGACCCCGAGGCTCTCATGCGAAAGGTCGCCGACGCCTCTGGCGCCAAATACGCCGGTGGGCCCAGCACTGGTTCCTCGGGGCCTCCTCCTCCCATCAAGTCCAAGCCCGTCTTCACACCCACCTCTTCCAGCGCTGGCCGCGTGAACCCTCTTGTCGCTGCTCGCTCGCGCAGGGACAACAATGTCGATGACGACGGCTGGGGCGCCGACGCGCCTCCCGTGACCCGTACCCAGGTCGAAAAGGTTGAGTCTGCCTACAAGCCTACCAAGGTCGACATGGGCAGCCTTTCCCGCCAGAGCGAACCTTCGAGATACACGCCTTCTGCCCCCCAGCAAGAGAAGAGAGATGTTGTTGGTGGTGGTTACCAGCCCGTCGGCAAGGTCGACATTGCGGCCATCCGTGCCCAGGCAAAGGAGCGGCCGGACGATCGTCCAACCATTGTCAAGGGCGCCTACGAGCCCGTCGGCAAGGTCGATATCGCCGCCATTCGCGCCAAGGCTCAGAAGCCTGCACCCGAGCAGCCCGTCGAGGAGGAATCCCCGAAGCCGCTTTCCGACAGAGCAGCTGCGTTTTCCCAGCCCGCTCAGGCAGAGAGAATCACCTCCATGCCCAAGCCCAAGGTGGCTAACAAGTTTGGTGGTGGCGGTGGCTTCGCCGGTACCAAGGCCCCGACTCCCGGTGCTCTGGGCCTCCAGGGACCTGTTGCCTCTGCTTCCTCGGCTCCTGTCACTACTACCAGCCGTACGTTTGCCAACGAGGGCGGCAAGACTCCTGCGCAGCTCTGGGCAGAGAAAAAGGCGCGCGAAGGCGGCTCCAATGCTGGAGCTGCCACACCCGCTTCTCCCCCAAGCCTGAACAACCAAAAGAGTGGCGGCAACGAATGGAAGAGCGGATACAGCGGCAAGTCCTGGGCGACGGTGCAGACCCCGGCCTTTGGACGTGGTGGCGCCGACACTGTGCGTGAGAACGACACTGGTGCCTCGGGCGAGGAGCCCGCTCACGGTCGCGAGGAGGAATCGCCGTCTGGCGGCATTTCTGCCCTGCGTGATCGTTTCAAGGACGCTGCCCCCATGGGCGGCGCGCCTCCCGTTCCCGGGGTGGTCCGTAGCCACGTCCACGAGCACGAAGAGCAAGAGGAGCGCTCGGCACCGCCGCCTCCTCCCGCGGACTCCCGTCCCTCTGGCGGATTCGCGCTGCCCGGTCTCCCCAGCCGACCGGCTCCCGCTGACGAGGAAGAAGAGGAGGAGCCTGAGCCCGAGTCCCCCATCCGCGTTGCCCAGCCTGTCGCCCGCGCGCCCGAGCCCGTCCACGCCCCGGCGCCGCCTCCGGCGCCCGTCCCGGCGGCCCGCGAGCCCTCACCCGAGCCCGAGCCCGAGCCCGAACCGGAACCCGAGCCGGCACCTTCTCCTCCCCCCGCCCCCGTCGCTCACCAAGCTCCCCCTCCTCCTGCGCCTGCTCCTGCTCCTGCTCCTGCGCCTGCTCCTGCGCCTGCTCCTGCTCCTGCGGCCGCTCCTGTTCCTGCTCCTGCCACCGGGGGCCAGCGCGCCGTCATCCTGTACGACTATGACAAGGACGAGGACAACGAGATCAATCTCGTTGAGGGCGAGACGGTCACGGACATTGACCAGGTCGATCCCGACTGGTGGATAGGCACCAATGTGCACGGCGAGAACGGCCTGTTCCCCAGCAGCTACGTCGAGCTCATCGAGGACGACGGCGGTGCCCCTGCCGCCGCCGCCGCGGCTCCCCCTCCTCCTGCTGCTCCCGTCCCGGCTGCTGCCGCCCAGCCTGAGCCCGCTGCTGCCGGCGGCGCTACCGCTACTGCACTTTACGATTACGAAGCTGCCGAAGACAACGGTATGTATATCCAGCTGCTTACAATTACAAAAAAAAAAAGAGTTGTAGTTGCTAACTTTTTGCCTAGAACTGTCGTTCCCCGAGGACGCGCAAATCACCAACCTCGAGTTCCCCGACGAGGACTGGTGGTTCGGCCACTTCAACGGCGACTCGGGCCTGTTCCCCGCCAACTATGTCCAGCTGAACCAGTAGAGCCGGTCCAAGGGACGTGGAGGCGTGAGGTAAACAATCCTCCAAGCAGACTTGGACTAAAAAGAAAGGTTCAAGGAGAGGAGAGAAAGGAAAGAGGACGCGAGAATAGAAAACATGAGAGGGAAACATGGAATTGGGAACGCGTGTGTGTGAAGGAAAGAAAGCATGTGTGGTTTTATATTGTTATTCTTATGCCGCTACTGTTGATGAAATTCGTCTGATCTACGTTATTTTCTTTTCTTTTCTTCTTTTTTTTTTTTTTCAATCTCTTGATGGTTGAGCTTTTGTTCAGTCTTGTTATTACTTTTTTTGAGTTTGATTATACTTTTTTTTCCCCCTTCTTCAACAACTTTAACATGTGCCAGTCGCGGCAGGCAGGGGAGCTGCCATGTCAACCGTGCAGATGTCAACCAAAATCATTCTTCCCAGCATGCAAAAATCCCTGTTTCCAAATTCCACAATTATATTTCGACAACTACGAATAGCATTCACCATCTCATAGTACAAATGCATCACAGGAGAAAACCAAATTGGCAGTTGCGACCATTGTTGTGACCATTAAATAGTTGAAACCAAGAGCTGCATCAGACAAAAACCGCGCGCGGATAACCTTTTTGTAAACCCTCCGATCTAACCCTTGAGAAGAGAACCAAATTGATATGGACAGACGTAAAACAACAGGCCAAAAAAAAAAAAAAAACGAAAAAAAAGAGAGAAAAAGTCGACGAAAAGAAAAAAAAAAACCGTAGAGGGGTTGAGCAGACGTGAGAGATATAAATCGGCGCAAGTAAAGACCAGAAACCAAAAAGAGACAACCACTGCAACGTCGAAAATGGGTAGGCTGAGAAGAGAGGACAAAAATTCGTTTTCCCCGAGTTGTCGTCGTATATATATAGGGGATGCGCCGATACTCGCACAGACAAGAGGGGGTCTTGTAAGTCGATGGGTGTATCCAAGCTGTCCGTAGACTAAACAGGTAGACGAAGCGTCGAGGGGTAGCCATTAATCCTCGACATGCCCTTCAAATTCGCACAGTCGGCGTCGCTTAGCAGAGGCACTCGCAGCACTCGAGGCTATACAGTGTTAGTGACGTGGCGCAGCAAACGCGCAGCTGCCGCGCATGCACGGCATGGGCACGGGTTGGGGATACTCACCAGCACTCGCAAGACTCCTCGACGACGCAGCAACAGCAGAGGGCAGCAAGACAGGCCATGAGGCAGTTGGATCCGCCGCCACGGTTACCGCGGGTCTCCTCCTGGGGAGGGGGACCCTGCTGGTACTGCATGCCCTGAGGGGGACCGTACTGGCCCTGGGGAGGACCGTACTGACCCTGAGGGGGACCATACTGGCCTTGAGGGGGGCCGTAGCTCTAGGGGGAAAGAGTTAGCAAAATGCTTGAGTTTCGATGCATGTCGATGCTGAGTATCCATGATATAGCTGTCCCGCGTCGTCGCAACTCGAGCTTCGTTTTCAATTCGGCAGCTGGGCGAGAGCTCCTTCACATAATTTAAGATGTGATAACATTCCTGCCAAGCTTTATACCATGTATGGCCGCCAAGGCCCTAACAATAGGGCAAATGACGGAAAATGAAAATTGAAAAAGTCTCGAGTTTCGGATCCGCGAGAGAGATGCCACCAGGCGGGCGCGAAGCCCATTTGTTTTTGCTGAGGATACGGTGTTGTCGGATCGTTTGGGGGGTCGCAACTTACGGGCTGGGGCTGCTGGGGGTAGCCGCCCTGCTGCTGGTAGTAATCCTGGTTGGACATTTTGGGAGGATAAAAAGAAAAGTGTACGAATAAGAAGAAGTGAATAGAAAAGCTGAAAGAAGACGGACGCTGGGTCAAGAGAGAGCTTGTAGGAGGAAAGAAGGGAAACGGGTTGTCTGTGTGGGAGAGAGAGAGACGGAGTGGACGCGGGCAGTGGGCAGTGGGACAGAGGATGACAGGGGAGAGGTGGAAGAAAGTAATCTTAGTGAACTTGTACAAAGGTGGACAAGCTCGGGGGCCTTGGGGCGCCTTCGGAACAACGGCAGGACGGTAACTAGATTTTCTCAAAGTGGGAAGGGCGAGACAGAAGGCAGAGCGGCAGGGGTTGGTTTGGCCTGGGCTCACCAGTTAGTTATGTCCTGAGTACCAGTCATGCCAGCCAGTCACTGCCAAAACTGCTCACGACTGCGCCAGGCACACCAGAACACCAGCCACACCAGGGTCCAGCAGCTCCATTTGCTCCAGTGGGCGCGAGGAGCATTTTTAGTGGGCTGTGTTGGGCTGTGGAGAAAGGCCTGTTTTAGTGGGCAGCTCGCCCGGGAGGAGTCGGCCAGCCACTGGAAGCAAGGGTCATTGATTGTTCTTTCTGTGCTTTCTGTCTGAACTGCCTACGCGCCGGGCTGTGGCTGACCCATGTTTGGGTGGGCGATGGGGCGGTGCACTGCAAGTCCCCTGTGGCGTAGCTCCCCGAATATACTGCTATATACGTACTACTACTACTACTACACAGAGTGTCGCAAGCGCTGGAAACCTGCAGTGACGTGTCTCAGGTTCTGTTGAAGCCGTCGTCGGGTAGCGACATGATTCGCCTCGCATCATGTGCGGTGCGTCTTTTGATTCAAGGGCTCTGCATGTCAAGATCCGCGCTGAAGAAGAGAAGCGGAACACGGCAAGGCAGAGCTTCATGGTTTGTGGCGCAGGGCTCGCCATGTACTCCGTACACCAGCCCTATTCCGTACTGCAGACGCGTATATCTGTTGCGTTGTCATTGCCACCAGCCCGCCCGCGCCACATTCTCGTGGAAGCAAAAAAAAAAAGAAGAACAAAAGAAACCTCGGAAGCTATTCCGAGGTAACAAGCTGCCCATCACAAGAAAAAGTACCGAGTAACAGTCTTTCACCAAGGACACTGGCAGTGTAAAGCCACCCCTTTGGCATAGCCACCATGCAGTATTACTCTCCCGCGCGATGACCGCAGGGGACCCCGCGGCCGGCGCTGTTGCCGCAAGCAGTTTAGTGGCGATGCCGCCTGAGAAGCCGAGAGGCGAGCCCGCTCACTTCACTCACCTCACTTGACTGTGCCTGTACCTGTGCCTCCAGCTTTCCTCAGCGGGATTTCGGCGGTTGGTCCCTGACGCAAGGCTTTACTTTTATTTTTCCCTTTATCGTCTTATTTTAGAATCCATATACAAGCATGTAGTCGATCAGCATCTGCTAGGGCTGCAAACAGGCTGCAAGATGTGCTGCAGCAATGACGATGCGGTTTGGCCCACGCGGCGGCACTGGATAACCATTAGGCAAAGCCAAACCCAAAAAAAAAAAAAAAAAAAAAAAAAAAAAAAGGCAGGAATACAGTGATGCTCTGGCGAGTAGAAAGAAGAAAAAGCCAAGAGCAGCTGTTTGTCTCGTCTCGTCTCGTCTCAGATTTCAGTGCGCATGGATGCTGGTGAATCTCCAAACGGCGTCAAGTAAACAACGCGCATATGCTCCCTGTAACAAGGCTCGCCGCAACGGAGAGAGAATAAAGAGTCCAGAGCCAAAGAGAACCGCAGCCCCAAAACAAGGCCCCAGCTTCTACCCGTGCCGAGATTCCGAGAAAATGGGAGCGCCGGCGGGTGCGTGCGTGCACGCTCTTTTTTTTGCCCACCTTGGCCCAAGAGGGCAGCTGAAATTCAGAGTTTCTACGCGCGAACCCCAAACGAGCATCCAGACAAGAAACTTGCTAGTAACGGCGCGAGTGCAACAAATCCAGGGGTCTGGACGGCCAAGCTATATGTAAGCATGTAAAATCTCTCAAAATTTTGTGTCTCTGCTGGGGTTATTGATATGCATGAAGCAGACATATTTTTCCATGGTCAAGTTTCTGCGCCTGGGGAGATTAAAACATCCACTGAGCAGCGCCACCCCGGATTCCGCGGGAATTAGACGGCGGAGTTCGGCAGTGCTCGTTTGAAGGGGAGTTGAAGAAGAGAAGAAGATTTGGAAAAAGAAGAGTAATTTGAGCGATGGTAAGAGGCATATCAAGAAGCACAACCTGTTCTTCACCGAGTATTCACTCACTACTGGTAGTAGCACTGCGCCACGTACGGGCACAGCAAGGACCTGTAGGTACGTACCGAAACCTTCAGTCAGCACTGCCACAAGCCACTGGGAACGTCCCTCCGGCCAGCAAGCCGGACGCGGCACAACCCGTCCACCCAGCCAACCACAGCCACCTGCCCAACTACACGTGTGGCTCGACAAATCTGCACGAGTAACATCAAGGAACAGCAGTCGGCCTCTTCATCCCTCTCAACAGTCAAAACGTGCATAATCAAAACAAAGAAAACATCATAGAAAAAAAAATACAAACAAAATAAATGGAAAACAAATATAAAGAATGGGAGATTTCGCAACCACCACACGGCATACTCACCGCCAAGTCTCGCCGCTCCCGTCCTCGGCTCTACCCGCTGACACTCAAATCACGAGGCTGCCAGGCAGGGGGGGGGTTGTGTGGTGGTGGTGGGTTGTTGTTCACAATTTTCTGCGGCGGCGACGGCCGCTCCCCCGGTTATAATCAGTCTTGGCATGCAGTGTTGAGGGCCTCGGGAAGTTGGGAGGAGACGTGTCTCTGGCCGCGCTGCAGGGTGAGCAAACATATGCGTTGGTGGTGTGGGCTGATGCTGCCATCAGAGCCCCCAATCGAGCGCTTATACCCGTATGCTAACGTTGAGATGCTTTATGCTCAGACTACCCGGTGGAACAAGTACCCGAATACGAATATCAGGCCAGCCGAGCATCTTACAAGTTGAGAGCCAAATGCTGGCCTCGACGCAATTGAAAGTCACCAAGCTTACGACATACGTCCTGCAACTGGTTAAAACAGTCAAAAGTCACCAAGTTTACGACAAACGTCCTGTAACAGGTAAAAACATCTACATCCATTCTACTGCTCGTTACGTACATTTCATAACTAAGCCGTTCAATGTCCCTTTTCCCGAGCTTTTATGTATTTCCCCTCGTTCCATCCCGTCACCCCCTCCAAAAAAAAGAAAACCAAGGGCTGAATTCCTTTCATAATTCATATGTGCTTTTTTTTTTTTTTTTTTTGACCGTGTGTCTTCAATCATCGACACTGTCTTTTACTCGTCGTTCTCCTCGGCATCCTCGCCCTCATCCTCGTCATCCTCCTCGTCCTCGTCCAGGCTGCCGGCGGGGACGTCGTACAGGCGGAGGATGGACTTGTTGGGGTCCTTGAGGAGGACGAACTTGCCGTCGCCGCCCTCGTGCTTCAGGCACATGTCGGCGATGGTGCGGACGACACCCCAGCCGTTGGACAGCGACAGGTTCATCTGCGTGGCAAAGTCGCGGGGCTTCCAGCCGATGACGCCCAGGATGACGTGCTTGTCGTTGGAGCGGGGGTTGACACGGGAAACGAAACTATCACAGTGTTAGCATTTTGATTTTTAAATTCGTTTGCCAAGGCCTCGCCAATATCGAGCGAAGCGAGGCCCCCCCAAAAAAACGTACCCAATCTTCATAATGTCAGACTTGGACAGAATGCTCTGCACTGTCCAGCGAGCAAGCTTGCAAGAGTTGTTCTTCATCTCGGTGGCAACGACGGCACCACGCTGCGAGACGAGCTTGGCGCGCCAGTCAAGAGCACCGCCGCTGCCCTGGGCGCGGCTGTCAAACTCGTTGAGCGCGCGGATCGTCATGTGCTGGTCCTCGCCGTTGATGGCGTTCTTCTGCACGGCGTCGACCTCGGTGCGGACGACCAGGTACACGGGCTCCTCGTCGTTGGTCGACAGGTCGAAGCGGCGGTACTTGTAGGCGCGCGAGGCGGGCGGGTCCGTGTCCTCGGAGGCGTTGTAGAAGGGGTTGGCGTTGGCCATGTCGACCTTGGCCGTCTCGCTCTCCGACACCACCTGGTTGACAAAGTTGTGGTTGATGTAGGTGGCCTCCTCGGCGAGGGCGCCGGGCTGGTTGATGGTCTCGCGGCCGCCGTCGGCGGCGTCAAGAGGGGCGTCGATGGCGTTCTCGTTGACGGTGACCATGTCGAGGCTCGCGTTGTCGCGCTTGTCGAGGAAGATCTTGTTGCCCTGGCGGGTGATGACAATGTCCCAGGGGTAGACGGAGCGCGTGGAGCACATGAGCATGGAGAGGATGGTGTCGGTGGCGAAGATGGTGGCCTCGTCCTTGTCGGCGAGCTCCTGGATGATGGGGTCCGACGACGTCGTGACGTTGTACGCCGCGCGGTCCAGCGCCGTCAGCTTCTTCTCCGCGCCCTTGACCGGCGGCTTGTCGTACGAGCGGTCGTAGTAGTACAGGAAGCCGTAGTCCTCGAGGTCCTCGCCCTCGTCCGCGTCCAGGTTCAGCTTGCCCAGGCGGTTGAAGTCAATCTCCTCCAGCAGGCCCCAGTCCGCCTTGATGTTGATGCTGGCGTCGCGGTTGCGCTGGGGCTTGTCGTAGTCGCGCCAGCCGAAGCGGCGACCGCCGCCGCCGCCGCCGCCGCGAGCACCGCCGCGTCCGCCGCGCTCGTAGCCACCGCCGTAGCCCTGGCGGCCGCCGCGAGCGCCGCCGGGACCGGCAGCACGTCCGCCGCGAGTGTCGCTGCGGGCACCGCCGCGCGCGCCGCGGCCGCGGGTGAAGACGGCGCCGCGGCCGTATCTCGACTTGGTGGAGTCGCGGGCGTTGCTGACGACGGAGAAGGTCGACTCGTCCTCGGCGGGAGGGGCGTTGAAGGTGACGGCGTGCGAAGATCCGTAGACTTGCTGGTCTGTTGGAAGCGAGGGGTTTCAAACGTTAGCGAACCGGGCACTGTAATAAACCGGGGGAAAAAATCGTGGAAATATGTATACGCACCTCTGAAGTTGCGGTTGTACTGCATGCGTCCGCCGCGCTCGCGGTCCTTGCCCTCAGCGGTCCAGTCAGCCATGCGGCCGAGCTTATCGCCCTTGGAGAAGGGCGCGTAGGGCACGCCGTCGAGCGTCGTCTCGGTGGTGACAGAGGGGCCCCAGCCGTCGCCGGCGGGGCAGCTGTCGCAGATTTTCACGTAGTCGAGTGTGCCGGCCATGATGTATAGCTCTTCCTGCCGGTAAGCTATTCGTCAAGAGCTTGCGTGAAAAGGGAAAAAAGGCGAGGTTTGTTCCTTTGCGTGCCACCTTTCTGGCAATTCGCTTGTCCCACACATGAATTTGAAGTCTGAGTCGAATTTGTGGTGGGGTGTGGGGCATAAAATTCGGAATGGTGGCTTGTCACTGGCTGCTGGGTTGACTCCCCACCACGAGACAGTTGCAGCGAAAAGAACAGCGCATGAGTGCAGAGATATATGGATAAAGGTAATGGAATGGTAGATTATTTCCCTGGATCGTGAGGGATGTATCTAATTTAAAGTTAAATAGGCGCATATAAGCCGCTGAGCGAGGGGATAGCTGGGAAACGTGGTGATAAATCTGTGCCCTAATGTTTCGTCAAGTACAAAATGCAACATTTTCCGAGTAAAAATCTAACTAATAAACGAAAAAAAGAATAGAATTTAAGAAAAAACAGGTCTGGTATCGTTACTCATATACAGATTTGCCTAACACGCCATTTGCTCCATTCTGTTGGTGCATACGCTCTCAAAAGCGTCTCGAAGTTCAAAGTCCTCCATCACAGCACCAAATCTGAAAAAGTTAACACATGTGTATTCAAACATGGAAAGATTTCCGGAAAAATAAGGAAAGAAAAACATACCCATAACATCTGACTTTGCGGCCCAGTTCGTCGGCGATGCGGTGTACGTCCTCTGCGCGAAGGGCCGCAAATTGGGGGTGGCTCATGATCATGCCCCAGGCCATGACGGGCGTTATCTCGCCGTCGAGGTCAAGTCGCTTACTCAGATCCAGCAGCGTAGAGAGGTCGGCCTTGGTGACTTGCCACGTCCCCTGGCTGGGTTCGTCCTCGGTCTTGATGGGAACGCCGTCCGTACCGGCAAACGGCGTTGCTTGCTGCAAATCCTTGAATGGGACGGGTGGGCACGAAGCCATCAGTGCGTGTCCGCACGCATCCGTCTCTGATGCGGCGCTCCTGTCCATTAGGAAGGGCATGTGAGCCATGCATGGCTTTTCGAGGCTACAGATGGTGTTAGTGCAAGTACAAGTGGTGAGTGCGCGGGGAGAACTGCTTACGCCAGGACAAAATCAATTCCCGCCTGCTCTACATCCAGCTTGGTGGCTGGCGTGTAGTCCCTTGTAGCCGTGCGAAACTGGTTACCTCCAGGATGCGAGTGGTTGATGTAGTTGCCCCCGGCGGATGGAGCTGATCCCTGCGACGGCGCCTGCTGCGGCGAGAAGCCGCCCTGGGAGCTTCCAGCGAAGCCGGAGCCGGCGCTGGGGTTGTTGCCATCATCGTTCCCCCCGTTGCTAGGGTTGGGAACAAGAATTCCGTTTCGCACCAGGGTATCCTTGAGCAAGCGGTTCTCCTCGGCGAGCTTCTCGCGGTCGCGCGAGACGGAGCTGTAAATTTCCTTCAGGCGCAGCACCTCGTCCTCGAGGGCCTTGATGTATAGCTCTTTGCGCTCTCGATGCGTTCTGGGCCGGGTTAGGTGACTGCTCCTCACGCCACTTCTTCACACCACATACCGTTGAGCCTGGCGGTTAAGCTCCTGTCTGCGCGTCAAGGCAGGTTTGCTGTCAGGCTTGGGGCCTCGGCGCTTCGGCGTTTTGCCATCGGCTGGACAACAGTAAGTACAAGGCCCTTGACCGAGGAAATCCAGAAGTTAAAAAGGTCAATTCTCACTTCGATTGGTGCGCTTGTCATTGAGGTTTTTGAAAAAGTCGAGGCTCAAGCCAGCGGGACTCTTGCCTTCAGAACCGTCCGGCGGGCTCTGAGAGGGATTGGAGCCGTACTGCTCCGGAGAAAGCGACGAAGCCATGGTCGACAAGAGGCGGGAAGGCGGGACTGGGAAGCTGAATCGCCGATGATGCAGTCAGGACTGTGCGACTGCGACAACCCGGAGCTAGAAAGGGTTGCAGCGGTGAATGGTCAGCCGATCCGTTCGTTCGTGACAGGCAAAGAAAAAAGGCGGCTGGCGCGAAGAGGACGTGGTTTTTGGAGGGGTGCAGTTTGGTTTGCGCGCGCGGGCGCTGGGCTGCCCGTGTCCAAGGCGTGTGTGAGTGGCAGTGTATGCGTGGTGTCGCTGCGCGCAATGCAATGCAATGCGCTCGTCGCCACTCCGCAGGATGACAATGATGCTTGGCGCAGGGAGTCGCAGCGATGCGGATTGAAACCGGGCAGTCGTCTCAAGTTTGGCGAGCGCAGTCTCAGATGACGCCGGGGGAGGGCGGGTGGTGTTGCTTACCAGGTGGTAGCGCTGGTGCTGGAGCTGGTAGGGTATCGGCGTTAAGAGAGAAGGGCGCGGGGCGAGGTCGGCGATCTGAAGAGACAAAGTGATGAGAGGCCGTTTTGGGAAGAGAGTGGGTATGAGAGATTGGCGAACGCCCGTCTTCAAGCAGCGTCTGCTCTTGAAGCCTGTGCAACAAACAAAAGGTAAAGGGAGAGAAAGTGGCGGGAGAGGTGCGCGGCTGGAAGTCTTTATTCCCAGGCGACGTTGAACAAGGCGAGGAGGTATCTAAAGGTATTTCACATCAATATTTGCGGTGGGAGTGGAGGTCAAGGTACGGAAAGGTACAGGTAGCACAGCAGCCCTGCAGTGCAGGCAGATGTTCGGCAGCTGTGGCAGCTGTGGCAGCTTGTTAGCTGGCGGCGGGGTACTCCTACTGGTACTGAACTGCCTGCTTCTCCGACGCGCGCTAGCCACCGGCTCTCTATTGGGCCGATCCTGGTGCCTCGTTAGTGGGAGCGGCATCTCTCCTACTGCCTCCTACTGTGCCTCCATGCCGCCGCCGTACGTAGTCCAGTTTTCCCTGGTAACTAACTAATGCCTGTATCGCTGTCCCCGGTTCCGTTTTCTGATTCGCCCTCCCGCACCGTCACGTGGGGTGGCCTGGAGTAGGTACCAGAGCCACCTGAGTGCAAGTATTTCCTCACAACCAACACAACCAAACGGGTCAATTGTTCTTCATGACCTGCACCTGCGTTTTTCATCTCTACTCAGTTCCATCCCCTTCTATCCCTTTTCTACGCTGATAATGGCCAAAAACGCCTCATTGTGCCTCTCTGCAGCTTGATGTATAAAGCATGAATGTTGAGATTCCTACACTGAGCTCCCAGTGAGACTATGCAACCCCCTCTGCGAGTACCACTACATGCGGTCGTGGTTTGAGCGGTCGTATCTGATTGCTTCCTGAGCTCATACGAGGCATGGCATTCCAACCAGAGCAGAACAGCCAACAGCCAATGTGGCTATATTCCTATATTAGTAGATAACCACACTTTTTATTCTTAAAGTCTGGAAAAAAATAAGCGTGCTTGGCTCAATCATTGTTACATGTCTGGTTGCCTGCTCGCCAAATCAGGTGAGTAGACAACCGCAACAGGCCCTATATAAATAGTCAGCCTCCTCTTGCACTGGGCAAGTGGAGGCACAACCAATTAATAAAATCTGCACTCCATAATTCTCGTGTGCGTCGTGTATGCCCCTCGCCTGCTTGCTGCTCTGACAGTAATTGCAGAGGATTGTTAGTTCTAACAATCTCCCAGCACGTAGTGACGCTCCCGCCGTCATTGCTGGAGGATTTCGCCAGAGAGGTCTAACAAACACAATCAACCAACTGAAACAAACTGCGCATTCTTAATGATCATGCGCATTTCGCTCTACGGAGTTGTAGCCTGCCCTTGACGTACAACGCCCTCAAAATATGCTTCTTCTTCAATCTTGGTTCGAATACACTGCATGTTGACCAACAGTCCAACCACATCCTTATCCTGCCATCGACCGCAATTGGCATTTGGTACGCCAATGGTTGCGTCCGCCACTCCCGTGAGGAGAAAAATGTGTCGCTCGAAATCCGGCCAGCACGACTCTTCGATTTGAACCTAGCTCCCTACCTCGACAGTATGTTATCACTGTTGGAGCATGCACCGAATAATATGTAAATGACTTTCCGCCAAATTTGTGATCAATTTAACTTCCATTGTTGGGAGGACCATTCAATAATGCCAATGGTACCGCGATCTCTGGTATTGTTGCTCTTTACCTAATCTTGAGCGATGGCGAGGCATCGCACCAGGCATGCAATCCCGCGAGGCACTGCATCATGCGTGCTGCACTGTCTCATAGAAGCCTCACTAGTTACCTCAGCTGCTTCAGTTTGATACTTCAAATACAAGTGCGCAACGAGTAACTTGATTTCCATGGTGGCAAGCGCTTTTCCCACGCACACTCTGCCTCCGTATCCAAACGGAATCAGCTGGTCTTCACGATTTTTAAGTGTCCCTTCATCTACGTTAAGCCATCTTTCCGGCAAGAAGGAGTCGGCGTCTGGGAAGACACTTTCATCTCGGTGCAGGGCCACAACAGACGTTAAGACTACAGTGCCTTCTAGAAGGTAAACACCAGATAGCTCAAAACCTCCCTAAGGCACGACTCGTTCGGCACGACCGCTGGAGGCGGGATAGAGGCGATAGACTTCTCTCAAGCAAGCTTCCAAAGACGGGGCTCCCACATTGACGTCAGCAAATAATACGGAGCCATCATCCTGTATGGGTAAAGCAGCCAATTCCTATCGTATCTTACACTGCCATAATGGGTTCTGGGTAAGTCTCCAGATGAGGTATGTGGCAGTGACCGCTGTCGTGGCCTCTGCAGCATTTAAATTGTCGAGAATCTCTACAGCAATGTAGCGCCGATCCAGAGGCTTTTGCACTCCACCCTCAGCGATACAACTTTCTCGCAGAATTTGAAGTAAGCAGTACGCTTCGGGCAGCCTAAAATCTTTCATGGCTGTTGAAATGCGTACCTGGCACTAGGACGCCAGCTTATCTTCAGCCGAAAGATAACCAAAGTTTGAAGTCAATCGCCCAAGCAGCTCTTGCACGAACCGGAATAAAACTGGAAAGCGGAGGCGGAAGAGATTGAAAAACTATAGCTGCTTCAGTTCCATCAAGATATCCCGCTCTTGGCAGTCGGACTCAATTGACCGTGAGCTATAATCAGGTCCGAAAGCCAAATATGTAATAATATCAAAGCCAAACCGGTCGGTCAGAGCATATATATCCACTGCTTGGCCGTTATAAATTTGCTTTAAAAAGGTTAGGCACCGCTCTCGGACATGGTTCTCGATATCTGGTCTTGTGTAGATGTTGGTCGCTTGATAAAAGGTCGAAATGAGCTTCCTCTTCGCGCGATGCTCTTCGTGCGATTTGGTCGCAAATACGGATCTCATGTTGAATCCTTTGAAATGATCAAAGAAGTCGCTCTTTGCCCAACGATACTTGGTCCCGTATACCACTTTCGTAGCTTCCAGCGTGGCGACTGACACTTCGTTTGGTGCAATACAAACTATTGGCCCGTACTGTCGGTGCCAGTCGAGGATCGCATTATTCCGGTCATATGACAGATCACGTAGACCCAAATGCAAACCTGTGATTTTTGACAGCATAGGGCCACGTATGTTGCGTAGTTTTGCATAACGTATTTTGATAAGAAGACTGCTGGTAAGGAATATGGCCGCAGCCAGAGCGGCCAAGGTAGCCAGCGGCAGCCCTTGGCCTTGCGAGTAAGGAAGGATATTCTTCAAAGAAATTATCGTCATTCTATCGCTTTTTTTAGCTCAATCTTAGTAAGAGTAAAGAAGAAGTGGTGGTTGCTTTAGCATGATACGTGGCAGGACATGCTTATTGTATATATGTTTACACATCCCTTGGCAGTCGTCGGCCTACACCTGGATACTGTTCAAGGATGCCAGTGAATCAGAAACAATCTCGCGGGAGGTACGTAATTAATTACCCACCTCACACGGCTCGGCACACCCACAGCCCCCAGCGTATTTCCTTCTTTGGGCTTTTTCAGGAAATCGCACACCTTAGATCCGCACGTAAACCAAGGACAAGCGGGCAAAGCCTGTACCCGTCGTAAGTATATACTAATATCATCCTGGCTTCGATTAAATCCAAACCAGTCAATAGGCGTAGACAGACCTGTGTATATCGATGTCCGGACAAGCTCGCGATACTATGGATATCGATATATCCAGATAGGTATTGTGAGGCTACAGGATGGGATACTTCGATCCAAAGCCGAACTCCGAACCGCCACTTCTTAGGCCACTTCACTCGCCGATCGACGTCTCACGCAGATCAGTTATCGTCATAGGAATTGTGGGTTGTTTACAGCAAAATCTAACTACGCAGTTTATGTTTAAGACGGCTGGAGACCCTAAGAGGGGTGTACACAGAAGGACGGCAAAAGTAACATCCTACTCCTCGGTATCCTTCGCGCTCTGGTCATGGCTGGCCGCACCACGCTTGACAAAGATGTAGATCTTCAGCCACAATCTGACATCGGTAGCAACGGAAGCTAGTGAGTGTTATGAGGAACGTCCCGCTGGGCAGTACATCCCCCAACCAGGTTTCAAGCCAAAGGGAATACCTCCGCCAGCAGCTACCTTGATTGCAGATCGTTCGCAAATAAACTTTCAAGTGTAGGCCAAATGTTTTAGCTTCCGCGGCCTATCAGCCAATCATAGAACTGCCGACTTAAAACAGGAGGTAAAATCTCACCCTGTCACAGTCGGGAGGGAAGTGGCCAGGTAGATGCATCCAAAGACATCGGGCAGTAGTCGATTCTCTATCTAGTGATGGGCATAACGACCTCTAATATAGTCAATTGACAGGCCCCCTGGTGGCAGATATCTCCAGCTGCAGACTTATATCGTAACACACCCTATGAGGTTATAGGAGAATATAAGACCTCCCAGTCAGGTACCGTATTTCACGCCAGACATTTTTGGAGAAGTTGATTATAGTTGCCTACGTAATTCTGTGATTAAAAAAACTTACAGATGACACCAGTATAGTAAGACACTGTCTCATAACTGCACGTTCTACTTCGGTAACGGCTAACTAGCAATCGGAAGAAGGTTGTTTCAGAGAGAAGCGTTGTCAGCGTCGTATCTGGCCTGGAATAGTTGTCTTTCGTCCCGATGCAAGACACGGGACAATTTATCCGGCTTATCCGCCTGATGCGCTTCAACTTTCCGCGAAAATAAGAAGTAAACTGAGTGCCTCGAAAGACGGCTCAGTATCCAAAAATGTTGCGCAAGTTTTCATACGGATCATCGCTACATACCCTCTAATTAAGCAAAACAAGTGATCATAAAGAGCGCAGTGCTATAACGACTAAGCCCGGTCATGGTTGAAAATGCTAAACTCTTGACATCTTCGAGCAATGGTGTTTCTCGTCTCTTCTGCAGCTTGTGGATGCATTTAGATACGACCTACTACTTGAAATGCTCAGCAATCGGAAGCCAAGCCACGATTGTATCCTTGTGTCTACGGTTACGGATAATAAGCGTGCTTTACCTGTCCTCGTTAGAGGAATTAAAGCCAGCAACAGGTGATTAGCGATTGTTCTAAATCGTCCCAGTGATCCACCCACAATCAGTGCCCTAAAATAACAGCCGTTGCATTCGCCTTGCTTGTCGCGGCGGCCGTGGAACATCGACTGCTGTAGCGGGAAGATTTACAGGCGCTCCCATTCGCCGGTTGAACATATATAGGCCAGTTGGGGCTATCATAGCTGTTATGATGTAGTAGATGTCTGATGATATGGTATCGATGTCGCCTGGTACCCAGATCCAAGCCACAAAATTCAGCTCATCACGTCAAATTCTCCCCCAAGTACCATTACTCAGCCAGCCACTTGCTATTACGCTGAGACAACCTCGGGTATTCGGTGGACGTGGATCATGCATGGCGGACGGTTTTACCGGTACGTCAGACCGCTGTAACGACGTAGACCCCCGTAAAACTAACCAGCCCAAAGTTATCACCCAAGGCAAAGTCCTAGTCTCAAAATACGTAGGTGAACCTTGCCGCTCCAGTATTGCGTATCTAGCTTAACTTCTTAACTCGCTACAACATGATAATGTCGCAGTTTGTAGATCTGGTAAGTATAGGCACTAGAAAACTTGAAAGATCTACAACACGAATCGAACGCCTAGCTAGCGACAAGCTGGTACTCCTGGTAGAAAATGCAAGCATAACAAAATCCACAGCTCCATAGGGGTAACCAGCTTGACAGTGCCTTCCAGTTAGCTCAACGCAATCAAGTCTACTGTTCAATGTGTTTTGTGTGTCCTGCGTGACAGTAGGCGACTCGGGTGAGATCGTGTGCGCCAACGGTGGCAGCGGCGACGCCCGCTTGTCTCATTATTTATCGTTTTTAACAGTAACTGAGTCACTCTCAAGCCATCGTGGCAATCGTGAACCGAGTAGCTACGCCGAGCTGCAGCGGTAGACTCAGCCAGGTGAGGGCGCCATTCAGAACGCCAGCCTCGACCGACGGCGACGGCGAAACCGGCCATGATGACGACATGGAAAGCTCCCGTGCTGCCATACGTAACAGCTCTAAAGACACCGGCAGTGACAACGATGACGGCAGTGACGGTGACGGCGGGGACCATGACGAAGATGGAAGCCCCAGCGAAATTGAGGGCGAAGACGGTGGCCACAGCAAGGAAAGCGTGTCGAAGCGCTCGCTTTCAATGGTCCTTTCAGACAATGGCCCTGCAGGTTTACAGGCTACCGTTGACTGACACAAGACTCTCAAAAGCAGGTCTGCTCCCACGAAGACAGTGTTAATATCGACAAAGTTTGACTAATGATAGGAGTAAATAACAACTAGTGGATAGTAGGCTAATATAAATCATTACTTTGACTGGTGAGTATTTGTGTAGGGTTGGATTTAATGACCTTGTATACAACGGGTCGTAATGGCCACACCACCAATTACAATCTTGAGGCCATCCAAAGTCAAGCCCGCACAATCTATTATAGCCACTAAGTCAATACCACACGTCGTCATGGTTATGGAAAAGTATTTGAAAAGAGATTTAGTTAATCAAGAAGGGTAGAGAAAATGATAGCCGAGTGGGATGCCCTGGGTGCATAATGCAATAACAGTACGCCACGGCAATTACAAGTCTACTCATTATTCAGCACACTATTACTTAAAACGACGTCTAATCTATTCCTTGTAATTCTGAATTATGCTGGTGCGCCTCGTAACTCAAAGCTACTTAGCGTGACTCACGCGGTCTCGTTTATCAGCAGCCTCATCACCATAAACGCGCCTAGCCAAATGAGGCTCGCCGGCTGCAATATAACACACCAAATGGCCAAAACGTTGAACATCCTGACAACGTCCAATCCCACAACATCTAATTCCGAAGCATAGCGACTGAATGCAATGACACCTAATTGCACGACCGCAGACGCGGCATTCGGTCCTGTGGCCGACTCGGCGTGTCGAGGCCAGGACCTCACGCTGTACTTTGAGCAAGCCGTACTCGCCCTCGTCCCCGCCGCTATCTTCTCTGTGGTGTTCCCGACACGTATTGCGATGCTGGCAAAGACAAAGGCAGCGACGCGATCTAGTCTGCTGCGGTCAACCAAAATTGTAAGTGGCCATACCGTCCCTGAAGGAATGATGCTAACCGTGTGTCCGTAGGCAATCACAGTTGCAATTGCGTGCTTTGAGTTGTCATTGGTAGTTATCTGGAGCTTGGACAAGAGTATTCAGACGCCTGTTTCCATCGCGGCCGCCAGTGTCAATCTTCTCGTTGCGCTGCAGATGATTGGCCTGGCCTGGATCGAGGATGCCCGGACTGTGCGCCCTTCGACGCTCCTCAGCCTCTGTCTTGTCGCCACTATCATGCTGGATCTACCGCAAGTCCGCACCCTCTGGCTGCACGGCGGCATTGTTTCCGCCGCAGGCATCACGTCCGCCGCCGTCGCCCTCAAGGCCGTGTTCCTCGCCCTCGAAAACACCAGCAAGCGCCGCCATCTCCTCCCCACGCACCGCGACCTTCCCCCCGAGTCCACGAGCGGCGTCGTCAACCGCAGCTTCCTGTGGTGGATCAACGACACATTCCGCCGGGGCTTCCGCGGCGTCCTCGCGCTCGACGACCTGGACCGGCTGGACGACGCCCTCCTCTCCGGACACCTGCACCGCGCCGCCGCCGCGGCCTGGGCGTCGCGCCGGCAGCCGGAGCGGCGGCTCGAGTTCCCGCTGGCGATCGCACGCGCGGTGCTGTCTGATTTCCTCGCCATGGTGCCGCCGCGGCTGTGTCTGATCGGCATCATCTTTGCGCAGCCGTATCTCATCCACGCGATCTTGACGCTGCTGGCGGAGGATGCGAGTGCGCCGACGGCGTCGGAGAGCTGGGCGCTGGGAGGGGCAACGGCGCTTGTATATATAGCTCTGGCGGTACTGCGACTACATTACAACCAGAAAGTGAATCGTTTCCGGGTCATGTTCCGTGGTGCGTCGGTGGGCCTAATATATGACAAGGCACTGCTCACGAGAGACGGTGTCTACGATGAGGCTGCGGCTGTGACACTGATGAGTACCGACGTGGATCAGATTACTGAGTGTCTAATGGAGCTGAATGAGTGCTGGGCTCGCACCATTGAAGTTGGGCTGGGAGTATATCTGTTGGCAAAGCAGCTCGGCTGGGTCTGTGCAGTACCGCTCGCCCTTGTTCTCGGTATGTGTATACAAAAGCGAAGCCAAGAAGAAATGAAATCTAACAAGGCTGTAGTTGCATTTTTTGGCGCCAAGCAAATCGCGTCTGGCATTGGAAACAGCCAAAAAGTCTGGGTTGACGCCGTGCAGCGACGCATCGCCCTCACCAGCTCCATGCTCGTCAACATCCGCGCCATCAGAATGACCGGGCTCACCCGCGTCACAATGGAGCGCATCCAGCAGGAGCGCATCAACGAGACCAACATGATGTCCAGTTTCCGCTGGTACCTTGTCTGGCAGAACGCCGTGCAGAACGTCCCGTGGGCGCTAGGCCCAGCGGTGACATTTGCCGTGATTGCGCTGACGAGGCCTGCGGAGCTTGACACGGCGAAGATGTTCACGAGTTTGTCTATTATTACGCTTTTGACAGATCCCGCGGCGAAGCTGCTGAGTGCGATCCCCGCGACGGCGTCGAGCATCGGCTGCATTGACAGGATCCAGAAGTTTCTACTTTCACAGCCGCGAGAGGATTACAGAAAGTTTCTTGATGTACGGGATGTATCTTCTGCTGAAGTGCAGGATCACGATGCGTCAGCTGGTACGTCCGGCATTGACTTACGTTCGTTGCCGAAGAACGCTAGTCGAGATGCCAACGCAGCGGTTGCTGTCAAGTTTGACGACGTATTTGTGCGACCCGCTGGCGCAGAAGCCACCGTGTTACATGGCTTGAGCTTTTCCATCGATACGGGAAGCGTCACCGTTGTTGTAGGCAGCGTCGCGTCTGGAAAATCAACCCTACTCAAGGCCATTCTCGGAGAGGCAGAGCAGGAGCGTGGCACAATCTCAGTGCGTGACCAGTCAACTGCATACTGCGCGCAGTTACCATGGCTGCCCGATACTACTATACAGCGAGCCGTCTGCGGACCGTTCCAAGAAGACCAGGAAATCGACACAGAGCTTTATAAAGAAGTCATAGACGCGTGCGCGTTGAATGAGGACCTGGCCCTTCTGGAAGCAGGCGACAAGACACATATAGGAAGCAGCGGTGGCATCCTCAGCGGCGGCCAAAAGCAAAGAGTTTCCCTGGCGCGCGCGCTAATGTTCCGGCCCAAGATGATGATTCTCGACGACTTCGTGAGTGCAATTGACGGCAAGACTCGCAGACACATTGTGCAGCGGCTGTTTGGTCCGTCGGGCCTACTCAAGCGACTGGGCTGCACCGTGGTTATCGCGACACACGCCACATCGCTGCTCAAGCACGCCGACAGGGTTCTTGTGCTTTCCAACGGCCGTCTGGAGCAAAGCGGCACGTACAAGCAACTGGTTCGGTCCGGTGTCCTTGCAGACGAGGCTGAGGCGGCTGTCGAGGTGGTGCCCGCAGTGTCACCTAAAGACACGGAATTGTCTGCAGCGTCTGCAGACGTCGCAGCCACGAACGAAAAAGCAGACCTGAGGCGCCGTGTAGGCGATCTCGAGGTGTACAAGTACTATTTTAAGTCGATTGGCTGGTTGAGAATGTCGACTTTTGTGGGGTTTGCTACCGTACATGTATTTGCCGTGACGTTTACTTGTAAGTCGCTAATGCTGGCTGTCACCAAGAACATGAAGAGCTGACTATGACAGATTTCTGGCTTAATTGGTGGACTAACGGCCATGGTGCCCGTACCCAGCTATTCGCCGCTGTGTACATTCTGCTCGGTGTAGTCAACGCGCTTGGAATTGCTGGCTATGCATGGTATGTTTGCTCGTGGATGGTGATGCACGGCAGCTGACAGCGTGCAGGTCCATGTTCATACAAATCACGCCTTCTGTGGCACGGCACTTTCATCATGTTTTGCTTAAGACAGTTATGCGGTATGTGACTTGCCAGTGCCTTGTGTGGCTGGCTGTACTGACTCGTTTTGGCAGCGCTCCCCAGTCGTTCTTCACGACCACGTCGGCGGGCGACACACTGAATCGTTTCAGTCAGGACATGTCACTCGTTGAAACGCAGCTCGCCACTGGAACACTAGTCACAATCACAAGTGAGACTCTACCCAATAACAGCTGGAGGTTGTCGCTAACACGGTGCAGACTTGCTCGGCGCTGCGGCAGAGGCAGCTCTGATCGCCACAGGCTCACCTTACATGGCATTGACGGTTCCGTTTTTGATAGGTGCGGTTTACTGGCTGCAGAAGGTGTATCTACGAACCTCGCAGCAGCTCCGACTGATGGAGCTCGAGACCCGCGGGCCGCTGTATGCCAATTTTCTGGAAACGCTCGACGGTGTGTCGACGATCAGGGCCTTTGGCTGGGCGCAGCACTGCGGCAAACGCTGCCAGACGCTTCTGGACGTGTCGCAGCGGCCCAATTACTTTTTGATGTGTATCCAGACGTGGCTTAACCTGGTGCTGGACCTGATTGTGGCTGCCGAGGCAACCGTGGTGGTGCTCCTGGCGCTCCTGCTGCGGTCCTCCACCAATGCGGCCCTTCTCGGCGTGTCGCTGAACAATATTCTCTGTGAGGAAATCATCCCGTCCGGCCTAGCTTATGGCGAGGGGGTATAAGAGTTCATGCTAACGTTTCTATCCACCCAGCCTTCAATGCCAGCTTGGCGTCGGTGATTGGCGGCTGGACCCTGTTTGAGACGTCACTGGGCGCCATTGCCCGGCTGCGGTCTTTTGAGCGGGATATCAGACCCGAGGACGAGGGACGGAACGAGACGACGCAGCCACCGGTGTCGTGGCCGGAAAGGGGAAGCATTCAGATGCGCAGCGTGACTGCATCGCACAGGTACGACGGCCCTTTTCTTTTGTGTGTGTGTGTGTGCGTGTGTAGCCTTTGTTTCAATTCATGCAAAGAGGGACTTTACCCCGCTAATGTTGGACAAAAACAGCCCCTCATCGGTCGGAATTCGGGGTGTGAGTCTGGATATCAAGCCAGGGCAGAAGATTGGCGTGTGCGGGCGCACCGGAAGGTAAGAAAGAACCATGGTTGATCAATCCCGTTGTTTCTGATTATCTCATACATGCAAGTACAAAATGTGAAGCTTTCGGACGCTAATTGATATCGGAAACTGCGTGCAGCGGCAAGAGCTCGTTGGTGGCTACGTTTTCCCGATTGCTGGAGCTGGAGCAGGGAGTCATTACACTGGACGGATATGATTTGGCGAGTATCCCACGTGAAACGATACGACAGCGGGTGGCAACCGTGCCGCAGGAGGCGCCGGTTCTGATTGGGACGCTGCGGTTCAACATGGACCCGGAAGGCCTGCACTCGGACGCTGACATTGAAAGGGTGCTGGGCCGGGTCGGCCTATGGGGGTTCTTTGCAGGCACCAGCGGCGACGGGAGCAGGCGGAGTGAGGGCGAGACCGATCGCCGGGGCCTAGACACGGAGATTACCACAGCATCTCTATCGCAGGGACAGAGGCAGCTGCTGTCGATTGGACGGGCGCTGCTCAAGGGCGGGAGAGTGGTGCTACTGGACGAGCCGACGAGCAGCTTGGACAGGGAGACGGAAGCGCAGGTGCAGCGAGTGATCAGCGAAGAGTTTGGCAGCGGAGGAGGAGACGACTGCACAGTGATAACTGTGGCGCACCGCCTGGAGACCATCTATCCCGGGTCGGATGTGGTGGTGGTGATAGACGGCGGGAGAGTGGCCGAGGTGGGAGCGCCGGATGAGCTGATGAGGCGAGAGGGTGGGCACTTTGCGCGTCTGGTGGGAGATGGGAGGCATTGATGCGTGTTGTAGTATCTTTTTAATATATTTCGCCGATTTTGATTTTTTTTTTTTTTTGGCAAAGGTAAATCTGCATCACCTGTATGCGTCAACCTTGCTTGGTAGGCTTGCGTGGTGTTTGGGCGTCGCCGTCCGTCGGCGTTTGAACCTGTACATATACCAGTACGTACATAGAAGGCCCACGCGCAGATCTGACCATGCAACCATGCAATGTTAGTGACCTGCGTTGCTGCGCTGGTGCATTGAGAGGAAAGGGCTAGGCGGAAGGACTAGGCGCATGTAGGGAAGAGGAGCAGAAGCGAAAGGTGGGAAGAATGTGCCGAAATCGCAGGGCGTTGGCATCCGTGGCTGCTTCAGCTGGGCCTTGGAAGGGTGGGAAGATCACCCGACGCTACGGAGCAGATGAGGAGAAGAAGATGAGAGGGCAGAGGCGAAGGCGAAGAGGGAGGAGGACCGGAAGAGGAGGGCTACAACGGCTTGGGCCCGCCTTGTTGCTTGTGTGTGGTGTGGGAGGCACGAGGGTACCCTGGAGGCATATCAGGCAGCGGATAATTGTGCAGATTTTTTACGACGACTGTTTGTTTTGTGAACAGTGAATGGGGTTAGTGAGTGGTTGTATTCTATAATTGGGTTGGTTTTGTTTTGTTTTACATGGGAGTAAGGGTTATGCTGTGGATGAGGCTGGTATCGGTGAGCGCTGAAGCAGCAAAGGTGGGCGACATGACTTGCAGCGCTGGGGGGTCATGCATGCACAGTGTGCGGGGAAGAAAGAGGGAAGAAGAGGGCAAAATAAGCAAGATTTTCTAGTAATTATGATTCAATTGGCTGATTGATCCATTAGCGGATAGGGGTAGTAGAATCTTTTACTTTTTTTTTTGGGATATATTTTGCTGCATGTTTTGGCGTCACAAGTGTTGACTGTGGGTGTGGTTGTCGTCAGTCACGGATAGTGTGAGCTGACACTGTGAATGAGGGACACACACCACACACACCACACACAGCACAGGCCGCATTTAGACAAGCCCACCCGTGACAATGACGGGCCTCAACTTCCTTGGGGTTGCAACGAGTTTGCTCGCAGCTCGAGAGGCTTGGACTCGGAGAGAACGATCAGGCACACGCGTACGAAGTTACTACACACGCACGAAACACTACATACGCACAAGCAGCATATTGAGCCGTGAATCAACGGCGCTTGCAGCCACTGATGGGCCTCGCTGCTGGCTCACCAACTCAACTAAACACACGTACGGATACACGTAGTAGTTACTCCGTAGTTACTGGCTATATCAGAGTCCCACATGGTCCCTACTAAACTGAATACAGTCTCCAGCCTCCAGCCTCCAGAATCCAGCCTCTACGCGGGTATCAAGGCCCATCTACTCCGTATCTGCTGCACTGTCCAGTGCTCCGCCAGGTCCCCAGACAAGCCACCTCTTTTGCCAGCACTTACCGTACCTTTTTACTAGCACTCGCACTTGATTAGCACTGTACCGTACCTCCACCCAATGCTGCTAGCTGCTAGCTTCGAGGTACCTCGCACTCGCCTGCTGTACAGACCTGCTAACTAGGCTCTTTGCCGCTAGCTAATGTACCGCTGCAGCTCGCCCAGATGCCCGTGGAGAGACCTCTAAACTAACCCGGATCCTCCGCTCCCATTGGCCCCTCGCCCAAATTCCCCCGCTTAATGTGTCATGGGCCAGGCTTCTCGGCTCCCCGACGGACGCTTGACTGCTTGACTGCTTGACTGCTCGACTTGCTCGGCTGCTCGACTGCTCGACTAACCAGCCAGCCTACTGACTGCCATCGTGAGTGAGCGTGATCCCAGCCAATGCAGCAGGGCCCGGTCCATACTGCCGCAGCATCGCCCGTTTTTTTTTTCTCTTCTGACCTCTGTGTGCTGCTTTTTGCGTGGACGCTGGGTCGTATCTTTTTTTTCCTTTTCCTTTTATGACTCTATTGTCTTGACCTTTTTTTCTCTTTCTTCCCCGCCCTTGGGACAAACGCCCATTCTACTAGCAGGCAAGCTCGCAAACAGCCTCTCCCCTGCTGTCACAATCGCCCCGTCCAACAACCGCCCGTTACGATTCTTCGCCGGCCCTCGTGTCGTCCGACTCGCCTCGATACCCTTCGTCTGCGCTCCCAGTCGCCGTGAGCCTCTCGTCTGCTCCGACTTCTGCCAGTCATGTATCCAGGTCTCCCAGGTCTCTAGTCCTGGCGCCGCCCCCTCCCGCCCTCACCAACGCCAAAAACGACATTGGTACGAACGCTTCCACGATACATACATACAACACCAAAAAGAACACCAAAACAAAGCCCAAACAGCCGCCCCCCGGTGGCTTCACGCCACAAAACTCTGACGAGTTTGGGTGTACCTCTCGAGGTTCTCCAGGCAGATCAAAACGCCCAAACTTGCCCACGTCGACGGGCGTTTTCCCCCCCCCCGACGTACCCAACGATAATATATTCATCATACAGCCATGGAGACCCCCTCCAAGGCGCCGCTGCTGGCGCCCCCGGCCCTGGCGACGCTTCGCACATTGGACTCCACACTCATGTCCCGTTCCCTGAGCCAAGACATACGCAACGAGAGAGAGGAGCTGCGCGAGGCCGCTGCCCAGACCCTCAACGTGATTGTCGACCTCAACCTCGACGGCACCATCAAGTGGGTGAGTCCCTCGTGGACCGACGTTGTGGGCACCCCCTACGACTCCCTCGAGGGAAGCCTGCTCTCCGACCTCATCGTCAGCGAGAACAAGACTGCCTTCACAGACATTGTCGAGTCCATGAAGCGGGATGACTCCAGGAGCCACCGCGTCCGCTTCACCATGCGTCTGGGCCCTCTGTCCAAGCTTCGCTTGAACCTTCCCCTCGAAGATGAAGGAACATCCGACAACCTCGACCAAGAAACCGCCGAAAAAGACACAACACCCCCAGAAGAACGCGATGAATTCGCCGACCTCGAGGCACAGGGCATTATGGTCTATGACAATGCCTCAGGAGGCGAGAGTCACGTAAGAGCATTCAATCTCCCCCACGCCCTCGCAACTGCAAGCTAACCAGCACAGACAATGTGGATGATTCGTCCATGGACCCCACCGCAGGAAATCCAAATTGACCTTCCCGATGTCATCGTCGACTCTCTCGGCTCCGGTGCCGAGGTGCTCGCAGGATACCTCACCAGACTCGCCGAGTCCGCCGAGGCCGACTCGGAGCCTCTCGACCCTCCGCCGCAGGTGCTCTGCCGAATATGCGAACGCCAGATCCCACCATGGTGGTTCGAGAAACATACCGACCTCTGTCTCCAGGAGCACCGCGCCGAGATGGACGTCCAGATGGCCCAGGAGAGCCTCGACGATCACCGCCACGCCATCGTCAAGGTCCTCGACGCCCTCGAGAGCCGCCAGAGTCGCCTCCTCGAGCCGCAGAACACCCCGCTCGCCGACTATAAAGGATTGCCCATTGGCCCGCCCCCATCGACGCAATCATCACCCAGCACCTCGCTCGCTCGCTCGCGAGACCGCACCGGCGGCTTTGGCCACTCTAGAGGACGCTCCTTTGCCATTCGACGACCGCAGGCCCGCATTGTCGAACTCCTGATGGACCTGTGCGACACTGCACTCGAAATCAGCAACCCCGCCATCAAGGAGAGTGCCACAAAGCTCGACGACGACGATGAAATCCGAACACAGTCCCCACAGTCCGAATCTCGCATATCACAAGTTCTGCAGTGGCAGTCACCGAGCACCAACACCCTCGACCAGGAGCAGGGTCTCGCGCTGCTCTGCGCCGACACCGAAAAGGCAGCCCGCAACAAGGTTGACGCCATTTTCCGCCATCGCAAGATTCTCGAGTACTCGGAACGCATCCGCATCGAGCTCTCGTGTCTTGTCCAAGACTGTGTCGAGGAAGCCATGAGAAAGGCAGCTCGCATCGCTGCGGGCCAGCTTACGGATTCTAGTGTCGATGACACAGATGACCAGGAGCAGCCGTCTCAAGACCAAGAAGCAGAATCACACCTCAGGCCTGCAAGCAGAGGCGTCAGGTCCGTCTCGCGTTCCCGTGGCCGATCCGAAGCGGGCCCTGTGAGCAACATTGTCACCAGTCCCTCAGCCTTGGCCGCCGCTCTTCGCCAGGTGAATCTCTCTGGAGCTACGCATGGAGGCTCTCGGCCAACCTCGGTGGTTGGATCCACTGGTTCTGCCAGTCCCAAAGAATGCCTGACGCCTCGATCCCATGCTGGAGGTATCTCGACACAATCTCGGGATGGTCGCCGAGGCTCGTCTCTCTGGCTGGGGAGTGACCCTGGCGACCTAGACGAGAGCATGCGATCTCTCTCCGTATCAAGGGCCGGCCCTAGGAATGATTCTCCCATTTCCGAGTTTGGCGACCTGCGCCGTGCTGCAAGCGCACGTCAGCACCAGCGACGCAGTCTTGTGATTCCAGGAGCGACTTCTCCTCGCCGACAAGAGTCGCCCTCCCGCGGCGCCACACAACCATCATCGCCTCTCAGAATCAAGCCTCGCATCATTCCCGGGTCCCACGACGTCGTCGTGTCGCCTGAAGCGTCGCCCATGTTTCCCAGCAGCGAGTTTAGCTCACCCATTGCTCATCCCACGCGGCACCACAGACGACAATCCTCCGCCGCCATCTCCGACTTTGTCATGCGGCCGCCTCCCTCTCCCCGTATGGGAGCCAGCCAGGCCCCGCCACAGGCACGATCCAACCAGCCCTCCATCAAGGACTTTGAAATCATCAAACCAATCAGCAAGGGTGCCTTTGGCAGCGTCTACCTCTCCAAGAAGAAATCGACTGGCGAGTACTTTGCCATCAAGGTACTAAAGAAGGCAGACATGGTGGCCAAGAACCAGGTCGGCAATGTCAAGGCCGAGCGAGCCATCATGATGTGGCAGGGCCAGAGCGAGTTCGTCGCCAAGCTCTACTGGACCTTCTCCAGCAAAGACTATCTGTACCTAGTCATGGAATACCTCAATGGAGGTGACTGTGCTTCCCTCATCAAGGTCTTGGGCGGATTGCCAGAGGACTGGGTCCAAAAGTACCTAGCTGAAGTCATCCTTGGCGTTGAGCATTTGCACGAGCGCGACATTATTCATCGTGACTTGAAGCCAGACAACCTGCTTATTGACCAAAAGGGCCATCTCAAGCTGACCGATTTTGGTCTATCGCGAATGGGTTTGGTCGGCCGTCAAAAGCGAGCATTGAACAGCGAGACAAACGAGGCTACGCCTGATCTCCTCAAGCAGGGACCCTTTGCGCGTTCTGCTTCCATGGCATCCTCGCGTTCGACGTCTCTCGATCTCCATGGCCAAGTTCAATCACCTACCATGACTCCGCAGACGACTCCTGATGTCGGCAGTATTCCTCAGCCCTCCTCTTACTTCACTCTGGCTCAGTTGACAGAGCCTCGTCGCTCCTCCGGTGGACGTCGCAGTGACAGTGGTGGCAGTGAATCCCTCTCGCAGATGCTGTCCAACTTCTCGCTCAACGACTCGGATCCCGGCGTACTGAGCCTTGCTCACACAAAGTCACCCACGGACGACGACCTCTACCACGGATCGCCCGACATGCCCGGCAGCCTGCCAAGCACTAGAGCCAGCGTTGACAGCCATGCGCGCAACTCGTCTCTTCCGCAGACTAACATGATGCCCCCACCCATGGCGCTCTTTGATCCCCAGGACACTAATCGACGATTCGTTGGTACCCCCGACTACCTTGCACCGGAGACTATCAACGGTGACAAGCAAGACGAAACCTCTGATTGGTGGTCTGTGGGCTGCATCCTTTTCGAATTCTTGTTTGGCATTCCTCCGTTCCACGCGGGAGAGGCAGAGCAAGTCTTTGAAAACATCCTGGCTCGCAGGATTCAGTGGCCGGAGGAGGCTCTCCTAGAAACGGTCTCGGACGAAGCCAAGGACCTCATCAACAAGCTTCTGTGCATGGATCCGCCTCAGCGTCTAGGATCCAACCGAGAGGAAAAGTTTGCCTCTGGTGGCGAGGAAATCCGCAACCACCCTTGGTTCGAGGGTCTCAACTGGGAGACACTGCTGGAAGATGAAGCTCAGTTTGTCCCGCAACCTGAGAACCCCGAAGACACTGAGTACTTCGATGCCAGAGGAGCTGTCCTGCAGTCCTTTGCTGAGGAGATGGAGGATCAAATGTCTCCCCAGTCTGCTGCGGGCGACTACCCTGACCGACCTCACGACGCCTTGTCGCGTGTCAGGGCCCAGGTCAACTCTATGAACCGCAAGCTCATGCCGCTTCATATCCCGCCGCATGTGCGAGACATGAAATCGCGACGCCTCAGCGAACCTGTCGCAGCGGATGACTTTGGTAACTTTTCCTTCAAGAACTTGCCTGTGCTCGAAAAGGCAAACAAAGATGTCATTCAGAAGCTTCGTGCCGAAGCCCTCGCTGCGCAGAACAAGCAAGCATCTGGCAGCGGCTCGGGTGGTCTGGGATCACCAGCGCCGTCTCTCGAAGGCAGCCCCGTCCTCGCTAACCACCTCCAGCGGACTCTATCCAATGCCAAGGGAAGCAACCGGCCGCAGTCGCCGTCTGGGTTTAGCCACGCCGCCGCATCACCTAGCAGGGCATCACAGCCATCTTCGCCCCTGCTGGTGTCGTTTGTTGCCGGTCAAGGTGCCGAGGGCCGCCGTAAGGCGTCGAGCAACGCCTCGAGCCTCTCGCACCAGTCGTCGGCTCTACAGCCGAATGCTCCGATTGATATTCCCAAAGTCCCGCCTAGTCTCCAGAAGGCGGCAACGACCGTGGCTGCGTCTGCGTCCCCGGTCAAGGGCAAAGCGCCAACGCCGTCGCAGCTGGCCATTTCGCCTCAGAAGCTCGTCGCAACGCCCCGTCAGCCCAGTTCGGCTGGCCGCTCGCGTTCGCTTACGGTTGGATCTACCGAAGCCAGCCCCGTCGCCACTGACATGCTGCACCAGCACCACCGCAACCGTCGCAGCCAGGTCTTTGACATGTCGCCTTCCTCATCGGACAACGAAGGAGACAAGCACAATGCACTCTTGCGCGTGCAGAGACGTCGCCAAAGCTCCCGCCGCCTGTCACAGATTGCGTTCGACGCAGGCCCAACGTTTAGGCCGCTGGATGTGCTCATTTGCGAAGACCATCCCGTTTCCAGAATGGTCATGGAGAAGCTTCTCGAAAAGCTTCGATGCCGTACAATTTCCGTCTCCAATGGCTCCGAGGCTGTCCGCTACTCCATGAGCGAGATCAAGTTTGACGCCATTTTCCTTGAGTATAGGCTGCCGCAGATTAACGGCGCAGACGTGGCACGCATGATACGCGAGACTAAGAACACCAATTCGCACACTCCCATCGTGGCAATCACGGCGTACCTCAAGGAGCTTCAGGCACCGCATTACTTTGACTCGCTGATCGAGAAGCCTATAAGCTCCTCGAAGTTGACGGAGGTGCTACGTGGTCTTTGCCAGTGGCGTCCTGAATCGCCACAGCGGTCGGCCTCAGGCTCTGTCGCACCCCCCCCTGTGCCACTCAACCTGCGCAGGCTCAATACCAACCCGAGATCCGATGACAGCCCGACCTCGAGTGTCTCTGCGTTTGCTGGCAGGCAGGGTTCCGCAATGCTCTCCAGCCGCGAAGACTCCATGTCATCAAGTGTCTTTGGCGATTGTGAATCTGTGATGACTGATGACATTCCCGTCGTTATCAGCCGCAAAGCCACGGGTGACTGGGATGAAGGTGGCCTGGGCATTTCTGAATCTGACATTCTGGGCTCCGGGACGGATGGATCACCCAAAAATACGGCACACCCGATGGTGCAGCAGCAGCCCCCGCCTAGCCAGATGGAGCAGGCCGCACGCTCGCTGGACAAGCTCAAAGCGAGGAGAGACTCCTCTGAGCGCAGAAGCTCAGACGGCACCGATTCTGCAGACGACGAGGACGAAGAAGCCGGACAGCCGAAAGAAAAACACCACACACGACGAGGCAGCAAGGCGCTGTCCGGCAAAACACCGCTGCCCAGCTCCAAGTTGGGCATCGAGATGATGCGAGCCAACAGTCACGACAGCGTCACCCACGGGTCTGAGAGCACACCAGAGACGGTGACACAGGTGGCCACAACGCCATCGCACGAGGTGCCGCCCGTCCTGCACGGGCAAGCAGGAGAGCGAAGCACCCACATCACGCCGCCCGCCACGACCAAGCTCGGCAGCGACTCCAACGAGGATGCAGACGAGGAGGTAGACGCTACGCCGCGACCTTCTAGCTCAACTGCCAACGTGCTTCACGCGGAAGACGAGCCGACGCCGCGACCCATGGGGAAGTAGGGACGACCGTCTCGGCGACGGCACTGAGCCTCGGTCTACGACAACTTGCTCAGTGGCGCATCATGTACACTGCGCTACTGGGTTCTACCATTCTTGCAATGTCTTTTTTATTCCATGTTTACTTCTTTTTCCTTTGGTGTTTTTTCATTTACGTTCAAGTATTTTTCTCATCCATCTCCTAGCCATGGGCAGGAAAGATTGCAGCGCGGCGTTTTTAGGGGCAAATTGGCACAACGGACATGCAGGTCGGTGTTGAAAGGTGACGAGGGGAGTTTTCTTATACTTTTATGTCCTCTTTTTTTATTTTATTTTTTTTACTGGAGAGGAAATCTGGTGATTATCTTCTTCCTTTTTATGTTTATGTACATGTTACATAGTGGGAAAACCGGGTGCCATTGGCCGATGAATATACGTTGCACATATTGTCATGAGAAACTTTCTTGTTTTTTTTTCAGTGATTTTGTGAACTGGGAATATATCCGCCCCTACCGATGCGAAACGCAGCTTCGCCTGCCTTTTCAAACGCCCGCTCCGCCCGCGGCAAGTCGTACCGCCTCTGGCTACTCAGGGTGAGGATGCCCGCGAGCGGCGCCGGAAGCAGGCCGTTCATGCACAGCGCGCCGATCTGCGCGTGCCCGTGCCTGAGCCTCCCAGCGTCGAGCTTCTCGTCCTCCTTGTTCCGGATCAGCCTCCCCGCCGGCAGCCGCGCCATGCGCGCCACCTTGTCCCGCCAGTAGCCCATGCCCCTCGCGAACTCGGCCACGCGCAGCGCGCCGAGCAGCTCGAGGACCGTGACGCCGAGCGCGTACAGGTCCGTCTTGGGCCCGTGCGTGTTCCACGTCACCGTCTCGGGCGCCATGTAGCCCATCGACGTGATGGCGTCGTCGGCGCCGCCGAAGCCAAAGTCGGCGAGGCGGAACGTCACCTCCGGCGAGGGCCGGGGCGTGCCGTACACGTAGAGGATGTTCTCGGGCTTGATGTTGCCGTGCGTGATGCCCAGCCGGTCGAGGAACGCCAGCGCCGAGAGCATCGAGCCCACGAGGCCGACCATGCCCCGCGGCACCGCGGGCGCCGGGTCCGCGCCGCGGACGAGCGCGAAGTAGTCCCGGCTGTTCCCCGCGTGCATGTCGTAGAAGAACTCGAGCGGCCGCGGCTCGTCGGCCCAGCCGTCGAGGAAGCGGAGCGGCGCGATGTTGCCGTGCGGGGCGGCGTCGAGGCTCATGGCCTTGAGCTTGGCGAGCTGCTTCCAGTCGCGGCGGGCGTAGGCGCTCGCGGGCCCGGTGATGCGCTTGACGGCGTATACGGCGGCGGTGTCGAGGTCGACGGCCTCGTGCATGCGGCCGGGGATCTCGCGCCACAGGGGCCCGTAGACGTGCGTCTCGGGGATGGCGCGGGTGAGCACCGGCGGCGGGCCTGCGGCCGAAGCGGCGGCCGAAGCGGCGGTCGAGGGCCGCGAGGAGGTCATTGGCGTCGAGTCTGCCGAGAACCGGCGCTCGTCTATGGAGGCGGTCCTCGAACGAGCCATCGAGACGGCCCTCGAATGGACACCCTGCAGCTCATTTGACACTGGCGTCTCCCCCCTCTTCACATGGCTGATGAAGTACTGCAGCGGCTGCTCCTCGTATATCTGCTTGAGCGCCGCGCGCACCCGCGCCACCGACGCCCTGTCCAGCGGCACGCACCACTCAAAGTCGAACTCGCAGTCAGCGTCAAGCGCCAGAACTATCCGCTTGAAGCGGTGGCTGAGATCGCACAGCGGTATCACGCGGCGGAACTGGCTCGCCGCCGCGGGCTTCCCGTCGAAGCTCGCGCTCTTGATGGCCGCCATGCTGTACTTGCTCGCGCCGGTGGCGTCGGCGGCGCCCTCAGCCGCGAGCGTACGCAATGTTACGGTGGACTGCGTCTTCTTGCTCCACGCGTCGTCGTGGAGGACGAGGTCGCCGTCGCGCGAGAGCGAGAAGATGCAGACGTGGGCGTTGTAGCCGGCGCCGCAGAGGACGTCGTTGGCGGGACCCCTGCCGAAGCTGGCGATGCCGCGGCGGGCGTGGGAGGTCTGGCGCGCGGTGAAGACGAGGGCGTTCCGGTCGCGGCAGGCGATGCGGGAGGACGCGGCGGGGGCGAGGTTGAGGGCGAGCAGGTCCTCGGCCTTGTCGCCGACGGGCCTGAGGAGGAAGAGGGGGAAGTCGTCGACGGGGCCGGATTGTGCCATGCCGGGCGGTGGTGTGGTTGCTGCTGCCGCTGCTGCTGTTGGGAGAACGAGGACGGACTCGATCTTGCTTCGAAAGCGGTGCGACGGAAGAATGCCTGCATGGTTCAGGAGCAGGACTGGTTCTTATATGGGTGCGTCAAAAGTCGATATTGTGGCCGAGGGAGGACGGTGAACCGCACGGTTTGGGTAACGGTGAGTTGGTGACGAGACGTTTGTTTATGAGATGCGATGCGGTGAAGGGTAAAGGTACGAAGCAGGTGACGTTCCGCGGCGTGATACCGGAAAAGCACCATGTATGTCGCCTCACAGCGAATTGTTCCAAGTGTTACACGGGCTTCCACCAGAGTGTGTATGTAATCGACGGCAGCCTGCACAGCCTCATCTGTACGAAATGAGCCGCTGTGAAACTAGATGACGGAATATTGGGTATGCCTAAATATTCATTTATGTGGTGCTGGAAGACGTCGGTCGCTAACTTGCCGCGCCGTCATATATTGTATCGGTCGGCGGCCCTCCTTTGGCAGATCTCGAGTACGGCATCACCATCGTGCCTGCCCCGGACGATAGCGGATGGGGAAATAGGGAACGCAGAGTTTGGAAGATGGGCCGTATCAACAATTACACCTGCAGCCGAGAGGAAATGGACAGTCCAGAATTTTCATGATGCGATCTTGAATCTGGCAATGAAGTGCAGTGGCCTGCACTTGCTGATGGATTTCCTCAATAAGCGCGTCTCCTGATCACAAACTTCAGTGTCCGCCAGATGGAGCAAATTAGCCAAAACATTAAGTATAATATGACGAGAGAGTAATTGACCGTCATAAAAAGATGCACACATACCAAGGGCGTCAATTACCATACAACTTTGAATAAATTGTGGAGGACAAGAAAATGGCCAACAACGATCATGTCATCGCAGCACCGGCGTACACCACAGGTAAATCAAATAACGGACGAGAATCGCTTCAAACACGAATGTCGTAGAATCTCTCTTGCGCCGTTTTGGACAGCTAAGACGTCTTCAAGACGACAAGCCAAAACCACAGCACCGTGTACTGTAATACTGAGCGGGTATTCCTTCGACTGACGGTGGAACTAAGTTGTTTTACTTATATCGTGCTTGCAGTCCACCAAAAACAAAATATACATGCAAAGACGACAGTCAGATCTGGAGAGTCGGCAAAAGATTTAATTGGCAAAAAGAAAAAAAAAAAAAGAAAAAAAGAAAAAAAGAAAAAAAAAAAAAGAAACATACAACAGCCGGTGTTCGCTGGTCGTCACCGACCCAACTACTAATCTGCCGATTGACAGCTTATCTATGGGAGAGCGGACGGGATCCCGAGCTTTCTGCCATCTATGGTCGTATGTATCAGGAATGAAGCTGAATTACCTTATGTGCAGCATCAGCAGCAGTCATGCAGCTATCATGAGTATAATAGTGCTGTACCAGCCGCCCATGGCAGCTTTGGGTTACTCTACTTCAATCTATTACAAGTTTTTATGTACTATATCAAACGAATAGTCAACTCGGGAGCCCATTTTTATATGAACATAGGTATCCATAGCCTGCAGTTCCGCAAATAAGCATAATGTCGGAACTTGCCTGACAAGGCTGAGGCGCAGCCTCCTTGGCGCTGACACTTGCTCGCCATTTCGACCTTCGCGCTTAACACAGAATGGCCGAGGCGAAAGGCGCGATCTGCGCTGCGGAGATTATTGGGCTAGAATCCTTCGCGTTGCGATACCAGAGGCCGCTGTTTCGCCTTCCGCGAAAGTCCCGACGCCAGCGAGGCTGGGCGGAGACCGAATGACGACGCCGTTGAGCTTCCTCCCTGGCACTTTCCAGGAGGTGGACCGGCAATTGATGATGGCGTCTTGGATTTTACAACAGTTCGTTACGCTTCGAGGTGATATGCGTAGATCGTTGCTTAGAAAAGGCGATGCCGAAGCCAACGACGTTGGGCTGTGGCAGGGTAAGGCTGCCTTGACAGGCATGACGAGGCGAACGAGTCCGCAGCTGACGGCGGCCGCAATTTATCGCCGGTCTGAGGAATGTATATAAGTCGGGCTACTTGACAATTGAGTGAGAACAAATCACCAAATCACCAACACTCCATTCTTAATCAAATTCTCATATTCACATTCACACGTCACTTCTCAAAATGAAGCTCACCAGCGGTATTCTGGCTTTTGCCAACATCTCTATGGTCTTTGGCTGCGTTACTCATATTCCCCGAACAAACGGCACTGCTGGCGGAAACTTCCCACCCATCGAATTCGGCAGCGACGAGCCCGCCGACCCTGCCACCGCTGGCTACTTCATCAACCACCTCTCCCTCAACGTCCATAATCTCAGCGAGAGCATTGATTTCTACAGCAGAGTCTTCGGAATGCGCCACATCTTCACCGTGCGCGCATCACCTTCGCTATCAATTGCCTATCTAGGCCACAGCCACGGCGGCCGCAACGGCACGGGCTACCAGAAGACCGAGGAGCTCAACCGCGAGAAGAACAACGCACAGGGCCTCGTGGAGATGATCCACCTCAACGTGGCCAGGCGTGACATCGTATCACCGTCTGAAAAGACAAACGGTGTCGGGCACATCGGGATTGTGGTGCCGGATACGGAGGCTACGCAGAAGCGCCTCGACGCGCTGGGTACAGTCAACATTCTCAAGAGGGCTGGCGAAGACACGCCCAAGTCTGGGCCAGTGGCAATTGCGCAGGGATTCTCACCAGAAGTTTACGCTCAGATAGACAAGGAAGAGCAAAGACTCATCGAGGCGACGCTGAATGAGATTAATCGCCGCTTCATTTATGCGCAGGACCCGGACGGCAATATTTTGGAGATTCAGCCGCAAGACTGATGTTGTGGTAGCCAAAGTTCATTAAAGTGAAGGATTTTTATGAAAGTCAAAATATACTAGCCAGATCTGCAATCCACCGACCCATATACAAACTCCTTCATTAAATCAAGAAAGTGCAGGACGAGACCACCAAATATAGCACCAAGACAGCTTCTAGATCGTCATACCCTTAGTCTGCTTGCCCTTCTCCTCTTCAATCTTCTTCACGTTAATGTTCTTCCAGACAACGACACAGGCGAGGCAAAGAGGCATAGAGGCCACACCGGCAATAACCATGAGACGCATAACGTGCGAGTAGGCACCGACGACCGCGTCGCGCTCCGGAGTGCCGTCTGCAAAAGACATCTGCACTTCGATGTCGGCAAAGATGGCTGTGGCATTGGCCTTGGTCGCCTCGGGAAGACGCTGGCTGAGCTGTTGAGGGATCATGTTGTTCCACATGGCACCCGCAATGGCAATACCGATAGAGGCGCCAATGCCTCCAAACAGGCCGCCAATGGCGTTAACCACCGCAATATACTGGTGAGTGACGGGAGACATGATGGCGAGGGTGCTGCAAACGCTGAAAACTTCGCTTCCCAGGCCAACGAGGAACTGAGTGAGGACGAGCATCCCGACGGGGGCGTCGGGGCTACGGAAGGGAATCAGGAGGGCTGTTCCAAGGAGCATGATCGGGATACCAGTATAAGCCGTCCACTTGAAGTCGCCAGTGTAACTGATGATGAAGCCGAAGATGGGGCCAAAGAAGGTGGCCGTCAGCATGAAGGTGTTGAGAATGTAACCGGCACTGTCAATTGACTGTCTGTGAACGACCAGAAGATAGGAGTAGAAGTAGGTGTTCCAGCAGAATGTCGACAAGAACATAAATCCGATGAGAAGACTGGACCCGATAATAGTACCCTGCTTCAAGTAGTGGAAAGGCAGGAACTGAACTGGCGCCAGCTTGGCCTCCCAAATGTAGAAAACGGGGAACAGGAGGGCACCGAGGATGATCAGCGCAACGATGTAAGGAGTCTGCCACTGCTGAGGAGCGCGAGGGGCCAAGCTGAATGGCAAGAGGAGGAATGACAGGGCAAGCATAAGAAGTAAGATGCCCAGAGCGTCGAACTGAATGGCATAGTACTTGAGAGACTGGAAAACGGTGCGGCCAGATCTCTTGCGCTTCTCAATAATGCCTTCCTTGGTCGCCTTGCGGAGGACCTTCCACATGAGGCCCAGAGCAGGCATGCAGCTGGCGACCAAAAGGATGGTGAAGATGCCAAAAGCCCAGCGGAAGTTGGACTTTTGTTTGAAAGCCTTGCCGATGGCGGGTCCGACGAAAGCCGCGGCAATACGCGGCGTGTTGGCAAAGCCGATGAAGATCATGCGGTTCTTGAGACTAGTCATGTCGGCAATGATAACACCGATAACGTAGCGGATGCCGATGTGGCCAGTCCAGTACAGAGTGTGCGCCGCAACGTAGGTTTCGACGTTTTGCGAGATGGCCTTCATGATCATACCAACCGTGCAGACGAGAAGCATGATGAGGAAGCCCTCCACGCGACCCCAGATGTCAATGACCTTGGCGAGTGCAAGAGGAGCAACTGCACCGATGATGGTTGAAAGGATGCCGCCGACGTTGAGGAGGCCGTGGGCCCCGAATGCGGAGGTGATGAATGGGCTGAGGGCAGTGTCCATGGCATTCTGGAGGTAGTCGACCATCGAGATCAGATATAGCCTAGATTTATATAATTAGATGTTTGCAGAGATAAGAGTACTAACAAGAACTCAGTAAGAGGACTTACAGCGCAAACATGCTCCACATCATCTTCTTCGACCAGATGCTGGTCATGACGCGAACGCGACGGACACCATCCTGGAAATCGTCGGAGTCGGAGTCGTGGGCCTCTTTGGCAGGCTCGACGTTAACATACGCCTGCTTCTCCGCGTCCGGGAATAGGCCAATCTCCGCGGTCTGGCCAATCCGCTTGTCGTTGGCGACGGCGTCCATTTCTGCGACGGTAGCAGGTTCTTTGCTAGAGGATCTGTATAGCGAGGAACAGAGGTAGGCCGGGCGGTCTGATCTGGTGAGAAGCTCTACTTGAACAAGAGAAGGAAGTTTCAAGAAAACAGGGCTGGGGCAGCCTTAATGTACATCTTGCCCGACTTCGGGCGGTGACATGCTCCAAGCAGTGGACTGCGAACCTATATGACAATAGCTTGACCAATACGACGGGTAATAAAAATTTTCCTCCCGAATTCTCGTCCATATTTACCGCAAACTAGTCAAATAAATAGATTAGCCTCAGCTGGAGTCGTGCCAAGCCCAGCCACAGCAAAACAGCCAAGGATCAGATAACGGGCGACTGCCCGGACTACTTCTGGACGCATGTGCAACCGGGTTAAACCGAGTCCCCCTCTTAAGCGTAAATTAAGGTGTGAAATAAAGGTGCCCTGCAATGCGGAGTATAGGACCTTAGCCTCAACGGCCTGGCCTTAGCTCCTGCGTGATCTTTTACAAACGTAAAAAGGGTTTTGGGCTGACTGGCCGGGGGAAATCGTGCGAGAAAGCGCCTGGCTTCTCGCGGCAGCAGGGCTGTCGCCGATCCCGCACTCTTTTCGGGTGCAGTAGCTCTGCCACGACATGACCACGTGTGACCATTTGAGAGAGCATTTCTATCCGCGGGCCTGCGCTCGCTACCCTTTCCCTGATGGTGTGGAATTCGCTAGTTAGTGCCATCCTTTGTCCCCCAAGCCTGGGGCGGATCCATACAGCCATCCACTGTCAATGTGACCAAGCGACAGTTTTTACAGAAGTAGATGTAGCCTATGAAAGACAGAGATTCATGGGCCCAAAAATTGGCAGAGTGGCGAGACGGTGGGGGGCCAAGGCTGTGTTGGGCAAAGACTTCGCTCGAGGCCCCTTGGAGCCAGGGCCGTGATTCATGCACGATTGATAAGATGGAATTGATTAGATTATGTTGAGAAGGCTGCCCAAGACAATGGTGCGGCTGACACCGGAAGGAACAAGGGTGGGCGGCCAAGCTTAAATGGAGTAAGGAAAGACGAAATCGACAAGAAAGTTTTTTACCCGCGATAACCAGCAACAAATTAGCAAGGCTCGGGAAAACACGTAACGTTGCTTGGCGACGCCCAGGTCGTGGTTTTAGTGTCGCCTCGCCTGAAGAATGGCGTCGGGAATACCCCGTTGAGAGACTCTGCTCGGACAAGGCTCGGTCGCGTTTCTGCTGCGCCGAGAGCAATAGTTCGTCTTGTATGCAGTCCCTCAGGTCTGCATCTCCACGCGCGTGCTTCCGAATTCATCACGCCCAACGCCAAGTCCGCATCCACAAATATGCCGTCTTCATCGCCGTCTGTCACGACCGTCAGAGTCTTGGTCGCGGGTGGGAGCTATGCGGGCCTGTCCGTGGCCGTGAACCTGCTGGACCTCAATCGCGGAGTCTCTCCTCGCATGAACCTTGAGCCTCTGGTCACAGACGATAGCTGGCCGCATATTCGTTTCGACATCACCGTCGTCGACGAACGGGATGGATTCTGTGAGTGTATAGTAAATGCGACCAAGGCAAAATCAACTTCTAACCATTCATGTAGTACACATTGTCGGCGCACCCCTCGCCATGGCTGACTCCACGTACAGGGACAAGGCTTGGGTGCAGTTCAAAGACATGACAGACCTCCAGGACGACGACGTCACATTTATCCACGGCAGCCTCTCAAAAATAGACTGCGCTGCAAAAAAAGCGACAATCATCCCCCACGGGAGCGACGATGCCACTGTTCTCGAATACGATTACTTTTGCGCAGCAACAGGCTACCGCAGAGTGTGGCCCGTCGTCCCGCAGTCCCTGACGTACAACGACTATCTAGCCGAGACGCAGGCGCACATCAACGCCGTCGGAAAGGCAGAGCATGGTGTCCTGGTCGTTGGTGGCGGCGCCGTCGGCATAGAAATGGCTGCGGAGCTGAAATTGATAATGCCGCACATCAAGGTCACCCTCGCGCACTCGCGGGACAAGCTCCTGTCGTCAGAGGGGCTTGGCGACGAATGCAAAGACGTTTCGCTCGAACTGCTGAAAGAGGCAGACGTCGAAGTGCTGCTGAATCACCGCCTCGAGAGCCACGAGCGCATAGAGGGAGACTCGGAGAGATATCTGGCCAAGTTCAACGACGGGAGCTCAGTTGAAGCCAGCGTCGTGATCGTGGGGGTTTCGCAGAGTGTTCCCGCGACGGACTTTCTCCCGAGCGCTGCGCGAGATGAAGAGGGCAAGGTGAAGATTCGACCCAAGTAAGTTGATTCTCTCGTCCAGAAATATTGCTGTAGGTTGAATACTCACAATATCTAGCCTCATGCTCCCCAGCGAAATACCGAACGCCGACTACCACTTCGCCGCAGGCGACGCGACAAAGTGGTCTGGCATCAAGCGATGCGGCGGCGCTATGCGCCAAGGCCATCTTGTCGCCATGAACATCCATCAATCCGTCTTGCAAGAGGTCATCGGCCGCACGCCAGAGTATGGAGAGCTGTCGGAAGTACCGCCAATGATTGTCCTGGCTGTCGGGAAAAAGGCCGTGGCGTCCGGTCCGCTAGGGACCAGCTCGGGGACAGATGTCATGGACAAGTTTTTCTCAACTGACCTATATCTCTCTGGTAAGCAACGGGTTTTATCACATGGCTGAAAAAACCTCAATGCTAACTAAAATATACAGGCTGCTGGAAATGGATCGGTATCAAGGTCCGCGAAAGTCCACACGAGTAATGATGAAATGAAATTGTCATCAACCATGATGTTCAAAACGACTGAAGAGTGCGGAGCTCGCTTCTATAGATTGATAGTACTATAGCTCAGAACAGTGAAGAAATAACTTTTATCTAAGCTCGCTTTGTGTTTTTAAGACCCTTGACATCAGCGCCAATCTGCAGAGCCAAAGCCTGAGAAAACTGGCGACACCACATGAAGCTCCCTGTCATATACCACAGCCCTTCAACGCCCGTTGGCCGCCACCATCCTACCCGCTCCTGCTCATCATCCAAGTCCCCGAACCCAGGCATTGCGTCCGCGATATCGTCTCCCAGTAATCTCCTCACATTACCGATATTCTTCTCGAACCCCGTAGCAAAGACAACAACATCTGCTTCGATGCTCGTCCCATCATTCAGCACGACGGCTTTTTCGCTCAGTTCCCGAACGCCGCCCTCGCAGTGATGGACCTTGATGCGGCCATCTATGATCATCTGACACGCCCCTTGGTCGATATAATAATGTCCACCTTTGATGAGCTGGTGATCAGCGAGGCCGTAGCCATCATCACCCACGCGCAGTGCCATGCCTGCGTGACGAAGCCCGTCTAGCAGGACCTTGTCAACTTCCGCCATAGCACGCGTGAGGCCTATGCTCATTGTCCGGACGACAGCGATGGGGAGCGAGTTGCCCAGTAAATCTGCCTCCTCCGTGCTGAGGCCATCCATATTCCAGAGCCCGAGCTGGAGCGTCTTCCAGGAATCGGTCGAGAGGGCAAAGATGGGATGTCGCTGCACCATGGAGACGTGCTTGGTGCCGCAGCTGACAAAGTCTTGAGCAATATCATGGCCGCTAGTACTGCAGCCGATGACCACCACGCTCTTTTCAGTTATGTCTGGCACGAGGTTCCCGCATTTGCGTTGGCTGGAGTGGTACGTGGTGCCTTGGAACCTGTCAATTCCGGGGAGTTGAGGAATAACAGGCTCGTCGCTGTAGACGCCAGTCGCTAGAACGACGTGCTTTGGCCAAAATGTCTCCTTGCCTTGAGGCCCGCTGACTTCCACTGTGTAGGTTTCACCGTGGCGTTGAACTGACGTGACTGCCGAGCTCAGCAAGATGTCCAACCGCATGAGCTGCGCGTAGTGCTCTAGAAAATCCGCTGCCTGGCTTCCAGTAATCCATTCTGGCCAGCTTTCCGGATACTTCATAAACGGATAGTGGTCCGTAAACGTCGGCGTGTTGAGTGTGACAGAATCGTAGCGGAGTCTCCAGACATCGCCGACGGCAGCGCTCCGTTCTACTAGCAACGCGCGTATGCCCATGCGCCGGAGACGAGCCCCCAACGACACGCCGGCCTGGCCTGAAAAAGGCTTCTGTCAGTCTTGATTGACAATGCAAATGCTGTAGTTACTTACCAGCGCCGACAATAAGGACGTCTGGCTTGCCGTTCTCATGGTTGGATGTGGCGGGTGGATCTTTCAGAAGCGCTGCACGGCTCTTTAGACGGTGTTCCTCGAGCTTCTTCTGGTCGGAAAGCTCCTGCAGCTCCGTGAATACAGTCCACGCTTTCCAATGTCCTCTGGCGTTATTCTCAAGACGGACTAAGCCGTGGCAGTTGCCGTGATCGGTGCTGAAGGTGAAGGCCGATTGAACCCAAGCCTGCCCAGCCCAATCCACAAGCATCGGTGTCAAGCCTCCAGAGGCACATGGTGTAAGATTCGTAACCGAAATCTCACAGCTTTTGAGATACAAGCTAATGTCGCCCTGTGCCTGCTTTGTAGTAAAGTCCCAGTCCAGCGCCAAAATGTCGCGCCACCAGCAGTTCTCGATGAACAGCTCTGAAAGATCGTCAAAATTCTTGTTTGCAAAACGCTCTTGCAGGTTTTCCAGCCATTCTGAAACGATACTCTTTGCATCAATGCTACTCCTCTCAGAATAGAGCTTCAGCTCGGGGAGGGTAGGTAAAGTCGTCCCGTCCATGGTCAAAGTTGTAGTGAACGCCGTGGCATGCACCTCAACGAGCCGGGCTGTCTTGGAAGCAGATTCCCAATTTAGTATCACCAGCAAGCAACGAAGCTGCAGCCCGGCAGCATTTTGTACCAATCCACCACCTTGGGGGGGAGGGGGGTCACAGCCTAGACGCTTGTCGGATTCCGAACGGCGTTACATGTGAGACTGGCATCTTCATCCATGTCCAGGTCCAGGTCCAGCGTGATGATCCTTTGTAATTAATTCTTGAGCTTGTGTCGGAATGACTGCCAGTTGCCAGGATCTGATAACACTCCGGCTTAGAGTTTGCGCTGCTGATCGCGAGAGGGGCTGTGGGTATGCGGCAGTTGGACTGACGTGGCAGCTGCATTCGCCGGGCATCACATCCTGGACACTATATGATCGTGCGTAGCGTTGGGCTGACTCGCATTACAGGGAATATGAGGCAGCCTAAATGAAAGTTATGAGAGGTTCAACTTCCTCGCAGGTTTCAAATAAATCAGGACCTGGGAATGTCCATTCAGTTATTGTGCATGTGCTATTCAGGTACCGTAGTTGTAAAATCGTAGCATCTACAATCACGAAAGTCATCAAGCCGCTCAGTCCCGCCAGACCGCCTCAATCACCACAAAGAAGCTCATCGGCTTAGCCTCCAGCCTCACAAGCTCAAACCTCTCGTCCGCCGCCTTGAAGATGTCCCCCCACGCACCCGCCGGCCTCTCCGCCGCGTTAAACAGCGCCATCATCCTCAGATCCGTCGCCGTGCCCATCTGCGTGATGGACCGCGGCACGCTGCCCTCGCCGCCGGTGCTCTCTTGCTTGCCCACAAAGTCGAGGAAGAAGACCCGCGCCCCCTTCTTCATGGCCGGCACAAGCCCGCGGAGGATCTTGACGCACTCTGCGTCCGGCCAGTCGTGCAGGATGAGCTTGATGAGGTAGACGTCGGCGGCGAGGGGCTGCGGCGTGAAGAAGTCGTGCGGGGTGAATGTGACGCGCGAAGCGAGGGCGGCGGGACGGTGCGCGTCAAAGGCGGACTGCGCGGCGGGGAGGTCCTGGACGGTGATGCTGAGGTCGGGGAACTTGGTGGCGAGGGCGAATGCGTCGTGGCCGCCGGAGCCACCGAGCTAGATTATCGTGTTAGTCTGCGGGACGAAGGCATTGTAGGGATGAAACGCAGCACTTACATCCACAACTGTAGATTTGCCGAGAGACTTCCAGTCAAACGACGCCTCGAGGACCTCCTCCAGGCGGAATATCTCCTTGAGATACCGCATAAACTCCACAAAGTTCCTCTGCCGCCAGCCCTTCCTCTCGCCCTCCCCGTCATTCTCAATGTACTCCCACGAATTCTTGTACCCGCCGATCGTCCCTCCGCTCTGGTGCACCGCAAACGCCGTCTTCGCCATGTCCCGCGTCAGCGCCGCCTGCGGGCCCGAGCCGCGCGCGTGCATCTCCAGCGCCCTGTTCATCGCGAGCATCGGCGCGCCCGCGTCGTCGAGGACCGTCGACACCAGCGCGCGGAGGCCGGGCGACTTTGCCAGCGCGGCGGAGCGGCACGAGTGGCGCACGCGGGACGTGGTCGCGAAGTCGCCGTCGGGCGCGAAGAGGCGGAGGGTGAGGGCGTGCTCGACGACGCGGCGGGCGACCTCCTCGGGGAGGTCGGCGTGGCGGGCGAGGTCGGCGGCGGTGGCTGAGCCGTCGAGCGGCACGGCGGACCAGAAGTCGAAGTGGTTGAGGAGGTTGAGTGCCATGACGTCGGGGATGCACTGCCCGCGGTGAAGGGGGATGGGTTGTAAGCCCGCAGTGCCCTTGCAGGGTGCTTGTACGTTGGGGGAGTTCAGGCGTGTCTGCTTACCGTGTGTGCGTAGTTAAAGATGCTCTCGCTGGGGCCAGAGACGAGGAATTGGAGATCTGTGATCTTGTCGAGGAGCTCCTGGCGACGGACGAACATCTCTCCCGTCAGTCCCTCATAGCTCGTAGAGCTGTGGGGGGTGAAGTTGGGCTCGGCGATTTTGGCCGCGGCGAGCGAGTCGGTAAATGCCCGAGAGAGGTCCGATATCTGAGCTGCGAGCCCGTTGATGCTTTCGTCGGTAGCCATTGTGATGAGTTTCAATATCCGTCTTTTCGTTCTATACAGTCAAGCAAATGCGCAACCTCTCCACGGGACAGCTCACTATAAATACCCCTGCTACACACGCACCATTCCGTCGTGCGCATCTTTGATTGCTTGCGACGCGGACTTGCATGGCACGCTGCCAGTCCTTTCAGCCAAGCATCTGCAACTCAGCACAGCTGGCAATCACTTCCCAGCACGGCGCTCCGTTCCCCGCATAACGTTACGTGGTTAATTAGCCCCTCCTTGGCGGGAGGGCCTCACCCACTCGCTCGGAGCTCCTTGTTCTTTCTCCGCGATCATCAGACGCACACTTAAGCCCGCGGTTTCCTGTTTTGGGCCCCGTCCCAGCTTGGGTACTTGGATAGCGAGCACCGAAACAGCCGGCAAAGAGATGGCCAGTCCCAGGAGCCAAGCAAGGTCCGGGCACTCTCTTGGTCTTTATGTTTGATGTGACGTAAAGCTGAATAACGGATATCTTATCAATCTGATAAACTGTTCGGTTCCGTCTCGGCACCGGTATTTCCACTTTTTACGCTCAACTTTTAAGCTATATGCCGGGACGTGCGGATTATTTCTGTTTTGGAGGTTGGGGGGCCTGTTTGACTGGACTCGCTGATCAGTGGGACGGGGCGGTCTTCAAAGAGGCCGCACTGAAGGGCACGGGAAGACATTAACAAGAGGGTCGCTATTAAGCTCATGTAGATGAGGTAAAATAATGCCGCAGATGAAGAACTCTCGATTGCCAGGGTCACAGCCTAGTTAGTCGTATCTTGATGCCCCGCGGTGACGTTCGTACGAGTCGCGTCGACATGAGGGACAGTTGAAACAGAATTCTTTTTTTTTTCTCTGCCGTGATGAAATGCTGGATCAAAGTTGATTACATTCCACTCTACTGTATGTCCCGTCCGTCAAGACTGGGCAAAAGGTGAACGTTATATAAAGAAAATACGGTTGCAGGTCTTGGACACAATGTGTGGTTATAAGCTGATTCGGCTGAGAAGCTGATACATACGACCATAGATGGCAGAAAGCTCGGGATCCCGTCCGCTCTCCCATAGATAAGCTGTCAATCGGCAGATTAGTAGTTGGGTCGGTGACGACCAGCGAACACCGGCTGTTGTATGTTTTTTTTGTTGTTGTTACAGACTAGTTCCCCCATCGCTGATGCCCTTGCTTGGTCACTAGTGGGTGCAGTAATTACATTCATAGTGTTCTAGTGATGCTGTAGCTGTAACACAGTACACTACTACGTAAGAGTTGATGTGTTGAAATTTTGTCTGCCATTTTTTTCCTTCAGAAAATTTCGTGCACCGTTATTTAATAAAAGGTACTTTATGGCTCGTGCGTGCAATGTCTTCATTCATAGTGTCCCATTGATTCAGTAGCTAGTTTGGAGTAGGAGCTGGTCAGGTTATCACCACCAACATTACGATAAGATAGCTTGATCCTCGAAGCCCAGCACCGCATCTACCATATCGATCTAACCTTTTTCATAATGCTCTTGGGGGGGGGGGGGGGGGGGGGGGGGGGGGGGGGGGGGGGGGGGGGGGGGGGGGGGGGGGGGGGGGGGGGGGGGGGGGGGGGGGGGGGGGGGGGGGGGGGGGGGGGGGGGGGGGGGGGGGGGGGGG